>JABUQX010046057.1:25000-30000 GCA_015478945.1 Trachelipus rathkii | reverse complement strand
TGCCTTTAATCCTCCTGATCAAAGGATTATTGGGACTTATGGTAGGGATTCTTTTTAAGGACCTACCCTTTTAGATAGGTTTTCATATACAGAAACTTCAGGTACTCCTCTGCGAGGAGTCAACACACCCTTCCACAGGAGGACCCTTTCAGGGCTTTCTGCTGCTGGAAACTCAGGTGCTCCTCTTCGAGGTGGCCCTATTATTACACACAGGGAAGATCTTCTCCTAGGATCTTCCTCTGCTGAAGTTTCTGGTGCATCTCGGCGAGATACACGTGCCGAAGTCTGAGACAATAGTTTAAGAAATTTTAAAAACACCTTAGGTTCTCCTTCCCGAGGGAGCTTAAGCAATTCACACTCGTTACATAATGGTTACCGCGATAATAATTCGTGCGCGACGCCTATAAGAGTCTCTCGCGGAAATTATTATAGTCCTCTCTCCGATGAGATGGATCAGGTAAGTTCGAATAGAACGGGTTTGACTTCAGAAGAAGTTATTTTAGAACAAAGAAAGTTATTGGACAACTGTAAGAAACAACAGCACCCAATCTGAAAAAGGGTTCATCAAGATTCTACTCGTGCTTCAAATAGTTTTTCTGGTTATACTACCCCATCTGGAGCTCACTCCAGTATAAAAAGGGCTAAGCTTCAGAAAACTGCAACTGCTACAGATTTTGATTTTCCTCCTTATTCAGTTCCCAGAGCTTCTGTAGTACCTCAAATGCCTTCCAATGGTTCCCATAGGGCAATATTGGCCAATTTAAAAGAAGATGCCAAAGGTACAAATTCTGATCAGTTGTATAATTATGAAAATAATCATTATGATCGATCTTATAACACTTATCCTTCTTCAACTTCAAATAATAGAGAGAAGAAAGTCCGTTTTTCCAAACATGTCATAAGTGAAGATTTTGATCAGTTTAATTTTCCTCACGAAAACTCTAATTATGGACATTACATGTCTAATGTACCTCTTCTAGATACAAATAGAGTTAATTATCGGGACAATTTAAATAATTTGAATGTCCAGAATAGACATTCAATTTAAAAGAAGATGCCAAAGGTACAAGTTCTGATCAGTTGTATAATTATGAAAATAATCATTATGATCGATCTTATAACACTTATCCTTCTTCAACTTCAAATAATAGAGAGAAGAAAGTCCGTTTTTCCAAACATGTCATAAGTGAAGATTTTGATCAGTTTAATTTTCCTCACGAAAACTCTAATTATGGACATTACATGTCTAATGTACCTCTTCTAGATACAAATAGAGTTAATTATCGGGACAATTTAAATAATTTGAATGTCCAGAATAGACATTATTCCCATAATTTTCAAAATAATTCAAATTTAGGACATTACATGCCCTCAGTACCGTTCCTGGGTACTAATAAAGCCGATTGTGAAAGAAAAATCTTTAGTGTAGATTCTAACTCCGATCCTTTTTATCATCCTGATTCGTTTTATGGACGTTCCACGGCCATAGGATCATTACAGGACTCGAATAGAGGCATATTGAGACAAAATGGCAAAAGTACAGATTGTGATCAGTTGCCAAAATCTCTTTTAAATTCATCTTTTGAGCTACCTATGCCTCAACATACTCTTCAGAGTGAATCAATACGTTCGAATCCTCTTTTTAAAGCAAATTTACAATGTAGAATTCCTGGAATGTACTCAAATGACATTTCAGAAGTACCAAATGTTGAGATAGATGATGATTTATCTTATAAAGTGTACTCTTCTTCAGCTGTTAGGATTTTGCCGTACTCTAGGTACATTCTTCCTGTCAAAGTTGAGTCTGATATCCATGCTTCTCCTCCGGAGAACATAGCTCTCATCACAGAAAGTAAAAATGATTTCTTAAATTCAGGTACACTCTTCTTTGGTAATACGTTGTCTACGTGCACTGACGGTAAAATATTATTGGAATTAGTAAATTTAAGTGCTGATACTATTAACTTTGATAATCACACTTATCTTACAACAGCTTCTCCATTACTTTACAAGAATAATGAAGCTTCTACAGAGAATGAATTTATAAATGCAATTACTACTTCCAAAAATCTCTCTGACTCTCAAATTAGAGAAGTTTACCGTGAAATATTGCTTTCAGAGTCTAGTAAAGATTCAAATAAATATGTATTGAACAATCCATCTCAATTAGAAGAGATGTTGACCTTTTTAGTGAAGAATAGAGATTCAATTGCTCTGGCCGATGATCCTGTTGGACTTTGTAAATTGAATAAATTTTCCATTAAGCTTATAGAAGGTAGTCCCCCATATGTCTACACCAGGCCCTATAGCCTTCCCCATAAATATATGGAAATCATTGATGAATGGGTTGAAGATAGTTTAGAGAAAGGATATATTACACCCAGTGTTTCTGCTAGTTCGTCCCCACTTCTTCTTATACCGAAAAAGACAGGCGGAAAAATGAGAGTAGTGGTGGACTATAGGAAACTCAATTCTTTCACCATTCCAGATCGATTTCCTCTGCCGAGCATTGCAGAAAGCTTGTCGCTCATAGGCAGCGCGCGCATCTTCAGTTGTTTGGACCTCCTTAGTGGGTTTTCACATCTTAGCGTCTCTGAGGATTCTAGACACCTAACTGCCTTCTCTACTACTAGAGGGCACTATGAGTATTTAAGGATGCCCCAAGGCACGACAAATTCGCCCTCTGTCTTCTCAAGAACAATGGAAATGGCTTTGTCAGGTTTGCTAGGTGTTGTTTGTCTTTTGTTCATAGATGACATACTAATTTTCAGTAAGGATATCCCTACTCATTATTCACACCTCTCCAAGGTCTTTAATGCCTTGAAAATAGCCAACCTTAAAGTAAAGCTTGAGAAATGCTCCTTCTTTAAGAGTAGTGTCACTTTCTTAGGTTTCCAAATTAGTGAAAAAGGTTTATCTCCGGATCCAGTAAAATTAGAAGCTTTAAAAGGTTTCAAAATTCCACAGAATGTCCATGAAGTATGGTCTCTGCTCGGGTTCTATAACTACTTCAGAAATTTAATCCCGAGATTTTCAGTGATTACAGAGCCTCTAACTCTTTTATTTAAGAAAAATGCCACTTTTTCTTGGCAGCTAGAGCAACGTCTAGACCGCTTATGACACTTTGAAGAAACTTTTACTTATGGATCCTGCTCTTTCGTTTCCCGATTATACCTTTCATTTTAAGTACTGACGCGACTTCTTATGGCGTCGGTGCTGTCCTATCCCAATTAGATGACAATGGTAGAGAAAAGCAATAGCTTTTTCATTTAACTCTTTGATACCTACTGATGCATTTTTATCTCATAAATATTTCAAGCGATTTTGACCCTTATAATACGAAATTTTAGGATTTATTTGACATTTTCTAATTCACAGAACTTCGATTTTGTTAGCCAAATCAAAAAAAGTTTGAAATATTTTACAGTCGTTTTATTAGCTGTGCGAAGTGGATGCTTTTTGAAAATCTGCGAAAATGTTGCAACCCTTGCCCTTGCAATTTTGAAAAAAAATTTAAAAATAGATAAATTGTCTTTTGAATGTTGAAAAAATACTTTTTATATGTTATAATGGTGTAATTAATGATTTGTTAAAAAAAAAAGTGAAATAACTTATATCTTGCATACTAGAGCCTAGTATATCTATGATGTAATAAAAACTGATGCGGAATAGGCTACGTATTGTTTATGTTTTTTTTTTTTTTTTAACTTGGATTAATTTAGTTTATTTTTCATCAAAATGATACAGTTAGTGCTGTAAATAAGTAAATTTATAAATTTAACCAACTCAGTGGTAAATTATACCACTTGATCTTGCGACGCACGGTCTCTTACGGTAAGGGTATCGTTATATATATATATATATATATATATATATATATATATATATATATATTATATATATATATATATATATATATATATATATATATATATATATATATATATATATATATATATATAGTTATATATATATATATATATATATATACCTAGTATATATATATATATATATATATATATATATATATATATATATATATATATATATATATATATATATATATATATATATATATATATATAAATATATATATATATATATATACATATATATTATTATTATTATATATATTATTATTATTATTATTACATATATACATATATATACACATATATATATATTATTATATATATTATTATTTCATATTATTATATATTATATATATATATATATATATTATATATATATATTATATATATATATATATATTATATTATATATATATATATATTATTATTATTATTATATTATTATTACATATTATTATTAAATATATTATTATTATTATATTATATACATGTATATATATATATTATTATATATTATTATATATATATACATATTATATATATATATATTATTATATATATATTATTATTATACATATATATTAATTATTATTATATATATATATATATTATTATTATTATATATATTATATTATTATTATATACATATATATATATATTTATTACATATATATACAAATATATATATATATGGAGCATGGAGTAAATATATCCTCAGCATATGTTCTTGAACTAACAAAGGATATTTCTCAACACTAGAACTATAAGGTATTTATGACAATTGGTTCGCCTCCCTACCTTTGATAACTGCTTTGGAGGAAAGAGGAATGCTATGTTTGTCAACAATTAGACCAAATCGACTGAATTTTGAAGGCAGAGAGGAAGCTAAAGTCGGAAGGTAGAGGAAACTACGGTACTTGTGTCGAACAAAGGACAGACAGCATCGCAGTGAAGTGGTTGGACAATAAGCCTGTTCATGTTTCAAATTATGCGGGTGTGGATCCAGTAGGTAAATGCCGTCGATGGGACTCTAAAGTTAGTATATCCTCAGCATATGTTCTTGAACTAACAAAGGATATTCCTCAACACTAGAACTATAAGGTATTTATGACAATTGGTTCGCCTCCC
>JABUQX010046056.1:22500-24607 GCA_015478945.1 Trachelipus rathkii | reverse complement strand
CAAGTTGGTTACGTTTTGTATGCCGTGTTAGTTACTGATATTAATCAGTGTACTTTGATAATGTTGACTGTATTCGACTAAGGTAAGTTATAGTTCTTAGTTTAGTGATATTTTGTAAAGTAGTGGGCCGTCGCTGAAAATTGTTCGCGTTATGATCGTAAAGATTGAGGATTATGTTGATGGTGAGCGCCATTCGTGAGAATTTTGTATTAAACATGAAGGTAACCCTAGGGTCGAGAATGGTTAAAAATGTAGCCTTGAGTTATATAACGCATGTGATACAGATAGGTTTTTAGATGAGCAGTACATTCCTGAAGCTTGTGTATAAACATGAAAGTACACTTAACGATGCATTGTCAGTTTAGCTTACCGTTTAGGGTAGGTTCAGTATTCCTGTTAGCTTTTGTATAAACATGAATGTGTTGACTTTTCTCTGAAATAATTAATATAATATTTATATATATATATATATATATATATATATATATATAATATATATATATATATATATATATATATATATATATTATATATATAATATATAAATAAGTATATATAAATATATATATATAATATATATATATTATACAGAGTGGGCATCGATTACTCAAAAAAGTAGTTCCTTTATCGTTACTCCGTTACTCGGAAAAGTAGTTGCGTTATCCGTTATCCGTTTCTTTGAAAGGAAAAAAGTAACCGAAGTCCGTTTTTTACTCCGTTTTACTTTTAGCTTTTCGATAGGACATTAATTACGTTATCTAATCAAATTTATTTGGTTTGTGTATATTAAATTTCAACATTATCATGTTATTAAAAAACATACCCTCATGTAAGAACCCTAGCTCACTCACAAGACTGAGTCCCTTTGCATCCACCAACGATATATTTGCACCAAGCCACCTACATGCCAATTCACAACTTCCTATACACTTCTGCATTCATCCGCTTCCTTTTTATCCAACATGTATACTAAATATTAAACCAGGACAACTTGTTCCAGCTGGTCACCATCTAGCATAACTTCGACACGAGGACTGTCCTCACTCACAACCATAACCTACTCTTATCTACGTTTTACCTTCAAACAACTCCTTTTACACACCCTGCTAATTCTCTCTACTAATCCTTCTTCAAATTCTCTCAGATTCCCACCCAAAGAGCAAAATCATTCGCAATAATTGAGTATGCATTCTGCTCTAGCTTTCATTCTCCCATCATTCCAACGAGATTGTGGAAGCGAGTTGGGGAGTCGCGTAATTTTGAATGAGAGGTGGAGTCGGATCGGAGTCGGAAAAATTTTAAAAACCGACTCCACAACCCTGATTCTGACACCATCCCCTGTCAATCCCACCTCTAATTCTTTCTAACCCCATCCCCATAACAAATTAAATAACCAACTAAAAATAGTACTGTTATTCCTCAATCCGCTGTTCCTCTTAAGACATTCACTTTCAACTACATATATTCTACTCATGTTTTTACATATCGTCTAAATATACTTTATTCCATCAGAAGCTTACCACCAACACCATATATCAATAAACCCTGCCATAGAGCAAATACAAAAAATTAAAATACAATTTATTTCTTCTCCTCCCCTCATTTTCTCAATCATTTTTTGCAATGTAAAGATTTGATCCGGCACATCCTCGGACCACTTCTAAAGCCACCTTGTTTTTCACAATCAGCTCCTCAGTCACTCGACGCATTCTTTCGATAAAAATATAAGTATATATCTTTCTAACTACACTTAATAAAACAATTCCCTATAATTTCTTACATACCCTATCCATTACCCTAATAAGGGTACTATTACTGCTCTCCTCAATTCCTCGAACTATGCTCTCCATAAAACATTTTGTTACACAACTTCCAAATCCAATCAATCACCATCTCGCCTCCGCTCTAATCATTCACCGGTAATTTCATCTATACCTGCAAATCTATCAATTCTTCAATTTTTCCCGCTCTACACGATTACCTCCTCGCTTACTAATGACCTCATGCCCAAAATTCAACCTATTCCTTGCACCATCAAACACACACACATTCACTATCACCTCTCATTACTGCCAATGTATGCAGATTCGAAGTGTTCCCACCACAC
>JABUQX010046056.1:0-17500 GCA_015478945.1 Trachelipus rathkii | reverse complement strand
CTATGTAAAACAGTTGTTATCTTTAATTAAAACAAAAAATGTTTAAGGAAAACAAAACAAAATAAATAAAAAGTTATTGTTTTTTTTACAATATATGACTTGAATCATTTAGATCAATAGATTCAATAGGATCAAACTAATTCATGGGTATAAGGCGTAGGAGGTTGGCTGGAAGGTACTTTGATTTATTTTTATTTACTGATTTTACTGATTTACTGATTTTTACTGATTTTACTGCTTTTAGGGTATGTTAAAAATGCAATTTTTTTAAGTAATAATAAACATAAAAAGATAAATTTTTTTAGTAAAACAAAATAAATTTAAAGAAAACAAACAAAAATAAATAAATAGTTTTTGTGTTATGTTATACAAAATATGACTTGGATCAATAGATCAATAGATCAATAGATCATAGATCACGGATGGGTTGGAGGGCAGTTTTGATTTACTGAGTTACTGATTACTGCTTTAGGGATATGTAAAAATGCAAATTTTATTAAAAAATATGACTTGAATCAATAGATCAATAGATCGATGGATTACGAATGGTAGGATGGCAGTTGATTGATTAACTGATTTACTGAGTTACTGCTTTAGGTCAGGAAACCCTCTCTCTTATATAATAAGAAAAAAATATAGAGACATTGAAATATGACAAGCATCAATAGATCAATAGATCAATTATTATCACGAATGTTGTTAGGATGGCAGTTGATTTTACTGGATTAGCTGTGCATTTACTGTTTAGTGTATGCGCTCCAAAAACATGTTCAATTTTAGTAAAAATATGACTTGATATTGAAACATGAATCAATAGAATCAATAGATCAATAGATCACGGAAGGGGTGAGGGGGAGGGCAGTTTGATTTTACTGATTTACTGATTTTTACTGATTTAATGGTATGTAAATACATAACAATTTTATATAGAAAAATTATGGGACTTAAATCAATAGATCAATAGGATCAATAGAATCAAGTTAGTAAATCCAAATAGCCAGGAAGTGGTAGGTAGGAGGATGAATGGCGCATGCGTGGTTGATTTACTGATTTACTGCTTTACCTCATATTTCATTTACTGATTTTACTGATTTACTGATTTTTACTGATTTACCGATTTACTGCTTTTAGCGGTATGCTAAAACAGAACTTATTTATACTTTAGAAAAATATGACTTGAATCAAATTAGATACAATAGATCCATTTAGATCAACTAGATCATGGGGGGTAGGATGTTGGCTGGCGATGGTAGTTTTGATTTTACTGACTTTACAGCTTCCGTAGCGTACTCGTAAACAACCATTTAATAGAAAATAATAGACTTGAATCAATGATCAATAGATCAATATATCAATAGATGCAATAGATCATGGCCAAGGGTAGGGCGCGCAGCGGTAGCTTTGATCTTCTACTGATTTACTGCCCCTTTCAGAGGTATGCGTAAAAACGTCAATTTTGCTAGTTATAAATTAAAAGAATAATTTTTTTTTTTTTTTTTAAATCTTATTTTTTCTC
This sequence comes from Trachelipus rathkii, assembly GCA_015478945.1. NCBI lineage: Eukaryota > Metazoa > Arthropoda > Malacostraca > Isopoda > Trachelipodidae > Trachelipus > Trachelipus rathkii. The sequence continues at coordinate 15,984 of JABUQX010046056.1, read as the reverse complement.
TTTTTTTCTCCTCTTTTTGTCTGTAATTTATATTTTAATTTTTTCTTTTGGCTAAATTTGTAAATTTTTTTTTTCTTTTTTTTTTCTGCCATCGAGGTTACCATCCTAAAGCGATGGTATAACGAAAGTTTCGTCGTTCTCTCCGCTTAATATTTCAGAGATTTGGGGTGGGAGACCCCCCTTTAGGGTGAGTGTTACGGCCTATAATACTCCATAAATATGATGTGGGGTTACCTTAATAATGCAAGGGTGAATATACCAAGTTTCGTTCGTTCATTGTTCAATATTTCAGTTTTGGGCTGAGAGACCCCCCCTTTTGGTTGTGTACGAGCGTTATTACCTTCCTTTATATGATGTGGGTACTATATGAAGATTGTGTATACCAAGTTTCAACCTTCTACGTCAATAATCTCAGGTTTTGGGGGCTGGAAACCCCCCTCTTTGGGGTGTGTACGGTTATTTAACTCAATATATGATGTGGGTACACCTTATAAGAAGGGGTATACCAAGTTTCAACCTCTACGTCAATATCTCAGGTTTTGGGGGCTGGAGGCCCCCCCTTTGGGGGTGTACGATTATTTAACTCCATATATTGATGTGGGTACCTTATATGAAGGGTGTATACCAGTTTCGTCCTTCTACTACGTCAATATCTCAGGTTTTTGGAGCTGCTAGCACCCCCCCCTATGGGTGTTGCATTGGCCACGTAACCTCTTGTCTACGACGAGTACGTCGACCCCCTATGGGAACTGATATTAAAACTATCTAGGGTTGATAGAGAATTACCATGCGGCAAACATCTATCCGTTACTAAGTGATGTGCGGTGCGCGGTGCGGTGACGTGCGGTGCGGTGCGGGGCGATGCAGAGTATAATATATATATATATAATATATATATTTATATATATAGTATATAATATATATATTATATATATAATATTAATATATTACATTAATATATAAAAATAAAAACAAAACTATAATACAATATTGAAATTTATATGAATATATATATTAATTCTAAGTAATAGGTACTATAATGATATATTATATATTATATATATATATATAGTATAATATTTTTTATTTTTTATTATTTTTATTTTTTTTTTATTATTTATTTATTTGTGGAGTTATTTTATTTATTAATTAATGAATTGTCGTATAATTAATAATTAATTAATTAATTAATTAATTAATTATTTTATTTAATTAATTTTTTTAATTACATCATAAAGTTAGAAAAAACCTCGGTTTTTTCGTCGATCAAAAAGGCAGGAAATTTATATCCGGTTTTACTTCCGGTTTCGGGCGGTCGATCGTTTACTACTTCCGGTTTTACTTCCGCCATCCAATAGTTGTTTGTAACTACAGCGCTTGTACCCGTTTACTTATTAATATTATTTTCTTTCATTATATTTTTCAGGCAACCTGAGAGCATGTAGAAAAGACGATTTAAACATCGATATAAGGGGTAAAAAACATCGATAAATCGTTTGGAACCAACAAAAATGATCTATCGATCATTTTAAAACCTTGCTAGGGAATACCTATAAAAATAACGTCCCCCCCTTTTTGGGGGCTCCATTTGTTCCCCCTTTTGGGGGAGTGGTAAAATCCTTGGTTCATGCTCAAAAACCTCTGCGAAGTCTCTGTCTTCCAGACCTTAAATCGGTCTTTCACTCGGACCTTAAAAACCCTTATGTTTTGTATTACCTAATGTGAAAATACCATTAAGTTGTTAAACCACAAAGATGCGAGGAGTCGGTTGTCTCTCGGCAGTTTTCGGTAAGTTCGTCCCACTCCTTATCTAATATATTATATTATTTATATATTATATAAATTAATATATATATATATATGTATGTATTATATTATATATGTAATATAATATTTTATATATTATTAGTATATTATATACGTTATATATATATATATTTATATGGTATTATAATTTATAATAATTCCGCTACATCTATAGTAAAGACAAAGATGCAGGCGTGCAACGGTGCAACATCATGACAAACAAATATTTATCAGTTTCGGTGAAACAAATGTATAAACCAATTATAATGCAACTTTTATTTTCCTTTTTTATTATAAAACAGCTATTTTAAAATTAACAGTTTATATATTTCAGTTTCAAATATACTTATATAATAATAATAATAATAATTAATAATAATAATAATAAAATTAATATAATAATAATATATAATAATGATAATAATAATTAATTTAATTAATAATAATAATAATATTATTAATGAATAATAATAATAATAGTTTCAATAAATTTTCGACTCGACTCTGTACTCCGACTTCCGCTACACTGATGGAATTTTCGACTCCGATCTTCCTCTTGCACAGAATTTTCGACTCCGACTTCCGGACTCCTGTGAAAAATGTGCACGACTCTTACGGACTCCACGCTTAAACTATATGAATATTATGTCTAAAATACTATATACTATTTATGTATCTATATAATATATTATATATTATATATATAATGATACAGTAAATATATATATGTGATATAAGTATTATATATATATATAAACATAATTATATATATAAATATACTTATACTATATATATTAAATATATATACTACTATATATTATATATATATATATATAATTATAGTATTATATATATATATAGTATAATAGAAGGTAAGAATATATTTATAATATACTATATATTATATTATAGATATAATATATATAATATAATATGTAAATATTATATATATTATACGATAATATATATATATATATATACTTATATAAGTATATATATATATATATAATAGTGAGTATAACCAAAAAGAATTTAATGATGGACACGGAATGTCAAATAAATTTGGACTGTTTAGCGGGATGCGATCATATAAGATAATTAGGATGCGTTGCGGATGCGGTATGCGGATCTTAAAATAGATAGGATGCGGATGCGTGATGTGGAGTTTACTCTTGGAAGGTTTGAGTTAAAATTATATATCTATATATACTTATATATATATAAACTGATTATATAATATTATATATATGATATATATATATTATAATATATAATATATTATATTATTATAATATATATATAAATATATATATATATATATATTATATATTATATATAGTATACCATGACATGATATGATCATATATATATATATTATATTATATTATATATATATATTATATATAATATATATTATAGATATATATTATGTTATAGTAATATAGGTATATATATATTATAATATATATATCTATATATATATATATATATATAATATATATAGTTATATATAGTAGTATATATATTTATATTATATATAATATTAGATAATTACATCATTATCATTCGCCCCAGTTCAGGCTTACGAGCTCTGCTGTCAGTATATGGTGCCAATTCACACGCCTCCATTCTTGTCTATCTATCACGATCCCATTTCCTCAACACATCAGCTAGTCCATTGGCAGGCATCTCGGTGTTTCTCAATGTGATATTCACTCTTACTGTGTCTCTTCCACCTCTTCCGCGGTTCTTACAACCTCGGTCTCTACTCCCTCCGGTCTCACCTTCCACCTCTCTGCTGGCAATCTCTCTCTCCCTGCATTCCTCTCTCAGTGGGTCCCCACCATCTCAGTCTGGCTGCGTCCAATTTATTCATCATGGGTTTCACCCCCACGCTCTCCCTCACTGTCTCGTTTCTCACTCTGTTTCTTCTTCTTTTCTTTCCAATCACTGTCCTCAACACATTAATCTCCTCTGTCTGAATTCTACTCTCCTCTATCCCTTTCATGCTCCATGTCTCCGCCCCACACAACAGTATCGGCGTCAACACTCCCTTGTATATATTGATCTTCTTCACCTCTTTGTTCATATACTTATCTTTCAAGATGGGGTATACTACTAGCTCTTACAGTCCTGCCATATTGCTCAATCCTACTCGTAATTTTTCCTTTGACACACCACCCCTTTCTATACCAAGATGTCGACTTCCTAGCATATTTATATCTATCCCTACATGGTTTTAATCTTCTCTACCCGTCTACCTCCTACTATTCAAACTCCTCACTACCTCGCTCTTTCCTGTCATTACTACCATTATTTCTGTTTTCTCCATATTCATATTCAATCCTTGTTTTTCTCTCCAACTTTTCTGCGAAACCAGCACCAGTTTGGCTTCAAACCTCTCACCATCTCCACCTCCAACAACGGCCAAATCATCTGCATATACCATGATTTCTCCTGCATATCTCTTCTAAACTCTCTTTTACACCCCTTATGACTGTGTCCAAAATACGCTATAAACAGTATCGGCGACAGCACACCTACCCTGTCTTACTCCAGTTTTACCTCAAACCATTCTCGTTTTATATCCTGTTCTACCTTACTTATGCTATTCACGTATGTACTTCTTATTGCCTTTATCAGTCTGCCTCCAACTTCATAATCCCTCTCCGGAACTCTCCCCAGCTTCTCTCTCTGGGTACAGAATCAAAATGCTTTCTTCAAGTCTATGAAGGTGGTATATGCCTTCTTATTGTATGCCCATCTTTTCCTGTATCATCTTAATGCAAACATTAAATTTGTAGTACTTCTACCACCTTCTGGTCCCCATTACTGCTTTTCAACCAATCTTGGCTCTATTTTTGAAATCTAATTTCAATACTATCTAAAATTCTTCAGGTATGAAACTTTCGCCATGTGATCCATAGTGAGATTACCTTCTATAAATTTACAATCACTGAGCGTTCCCTCCTTACCTCTTACAAATGTGGAACTATATTGACCTTCCCCTACCTTCCGGCACTCTTCTCTCCACCCAACACCTGTTTCAGAAATCTCAGCATCAGGGCTTTCAGCCCCTCTCCTCCCTCCCTCACGCAACTCAATATTTATCCCATCCTCACAGGAGTTTTTTCCGTTCTGCTTCATTTTCTATCTTACGCACTACCTCAAATTCCCCTCTCCGTGTATTACCTCTCACTCTATCTCCCTTTCACGTTCTCTCCTCCTCTCTCTCCCTCCCGCTTCCTCCTTTACAGATCGTACGTTCGCACATTCAAAAACTATCTTAGTTACTCTATCCACTTTGTGTTGTTTCCTCCAGCCTTAACAAATTGTTCTCATTGTGTCTTTCGATATCTATATACTCTGTGACTCTTCGCTCCTCTCTCGCTTTGCCCAATCTAAAATCTTCTTCTTGCTTTTCCTTCATATCATCCTTCCAGCTCTCCTCATTGACTCAGCTACATATAAGCCACCTCCTCTTTTGCCCTCCTCTCTTCACTCTCTCCGCTTTATTTCTTACTTCCACGTACACGGCTCTAGATTATATATATAATAATATATATTAAAATACTATAATATATATATTAGTACATAATACTTATACATATTATATATATATAAACACTACCTACTATATATATTATATATTTAAATATTATATAGTATAATAAGTATATATTATATATATGATATCATAATATAAATATATAATATATATATATACAGAAATCGAAATTCAAAATTACAATTAATCCCATAAACTCCCATGATAAAGATAACAAATAATATTTATTTTATATGCATTTAATAAAATGGTTAGAAAAACAGCTACTCTAACATCCTCATTTTTTCATAAAGAGGATTGCGGTAATGCGGGATGTGCCGTTAAGTGAGGATACTGCGGATGCGATGTCAATTTAGGTTTGATGATTTCCGCAATATGCGAATGCGGATTGCGTAGATTCTGTCCTTAATCACTAAAAATTATATATATATTATTATATATATATATATATATAATAAAATTAATATAAATATATAAATTATAATAATTATATATATATGATAAAAACAAAGTATATAATAATAATATATAAATATATCATATATATAATATTATTATAATATAATATATATATATATATATCTTTCTTTTTTTCTCCTTTCTTTTTCCCCTCTCCCATGGAAGGATTTTATCATCCTGTCAAGCCACGTCAAAGCGTCTGTATTCTCCAGAATCCCTGTCTGCTTGCAACTATATCCTATCTTCTCTTTTAGCACTCTCATATTTTTTGTAGCTTGAGAACATTACTTCCAGAGAGTCCTCCACGACTCCGCCCATCTCTGTCATTCGGTCTTCTTGCCCTCTGGGGTGCTCCTATTACCATCTTTTTTCGGCATTTCTGTCCTGCTCCATCCTCTCCAGAAGTCCCCACCATCTCAATCTCCCCACATCCATCTTCAGAATCATCTTCTTCACACCTATATCTTCTCTATAATTACTTCATTCACTTATTCTGTCTCTTTCCTACTCTACCAAATACAATTTGATCTAATTATATAGCCTCATACTCCGCAACTCTACGCTGTGATATTCTACTCTCTTCTTCTCGTATACTGGTGGTGTCCATGTTTCCGCTCCGTTACACAGTGTCGGAGTCAGTTACTGTTAAAAATCACTTTTTTAACCTCTATTCCGAGGTTTTTATCTTTAATCATTGGGTATACCGCTTTCATAACTAATCCATTACTTTATCCATTCGTCGCGTAATTCTCTCCTCCCACTTCCTCCCCTATCTGCTAAAAACATCCTCCGAAGAAAAATTGCAAGAGTATTGTTACCGCCTCTCACCTCCTCCGCCTCTCACCACCATCCTCATCCCCTCCTCATTTTTCCTCCGGTTATTGTTAACATCTCTGTCTTCTTCTGTACGTTCATTCTCATCCCTGCTTCCTCCAACTCCTCCGCGTAAACAAACTCCACCACCTCTTCGGAATTCGTCTCCTCTCTCTCGGCTCCAAACATGACCAGATCGGTACCGGCCAATAGCATGGGTATGTCCCCTTCAAATTCTCCAGTCTCTCCCTTCACTTTTCCTTATCACCCACGTGCTAAATATTAATATAACACAGCAGCGGAGATAAAACACTCCCCTGCTTCACTCCCGTTTTCACCTCAAACCATCTATCTTTCTTTCGTTCTCGCACTCAGTTCTAAACAACAACCTGCCTTTCTCATACATACTTTCTATGGCCTTCTTTAATCTACCCCTCACTCCATAAATTCCTCTCCATAGCTCATCCAGAGCTTTTTCCTTGGCACGAATCAAATGCCTTTTGCAGGTCGATTAACGCAACAAAGAATCTCTTGCCATATTCCAGCATTTTCTCCGAGACCTTTCTTAGTGTGAATAAGAGGTCCGTTGTTCCTCTTCCCTCTTCTATACCCCTACTGTTCTTCTCCGAGTCTCGGCTCTACCTTCTCTCTCCACCTCCTCTCCAATATTCTTTCGTTTATTTTCGCCAGATGGTCCATCAGTGAAATGCCTCTATAATTATTACAGCTTCCTGCATCTCCTTTAACTTTATATATCGGTATTATTATTGCTTTGCCCCACCTTTCCGGCACACATTTCCCTCTCTCCAACACTTGTTCATCAAACTGATGATTCTCCCTCACAACTCCTCTCCTCCCTCCACCACCAACTCCACAGCCACTCCATCCTCTCCTGGGGGCTTTACCTTCTTCATCCTTTTTAAGTCTCCTCATATTCTAATTCTGGCATTCCTCGTCCTCCTCCTCCTCTTCCTCCTCCCCTCGTCTGATCTACAGCTTCTTCCTCTTGTTTTCTGTATTTCTACAATTAGCAGATCTTCGTAGTATTCGGTCCATCTATCATTCTTTTCTCGGTCTCACAAGAAAATCTCTCCCGTTTTCTATCTTTTTATATTCTAGTTTACGGTTTGGTTTTCTATACTGGCCTTCGCATCTTAAAAATCTTTTTCTTCCCTTTGCCCACATCTCTCGTTATTTCTCCTGCCATTCTCTCCGCCTCCATATTTTTTGCCCTCCTCTTTATTCTATCTGCCTCATTCCTTGCCTGTACATATTCCTCCCTTGCTGCCGCTGTTCTTCTTTTCAGCCACTTCCTCATTTTCCCTGTTTTTTTCTTAATTGCTTTTTTCACTTCTTCGTTCCACCATGGTGTATGTCTCTTCCTAGTTACTCCTACCCATCTTTTACCAAGAGTTTTCTCTGCCACTTCCTTAATGACATCCTGCAAAGTCGTTTTCTTCCTCATTCCTTAGGGTTTCCTGCATTTCTCGTTCATAATTTCGCCTCGTTTCTTGTTCTTCTAACTTCCCCACTCTGATCACTGCCTCTTCTGCTCATTTGCTCCTCCCTCCCCTCTTATCTTTCATGTCACGCCAACCACCAGTCTATGATCCAGCCATCTAGACGGACCCACCCCTGCAGGAGGTATCACCTTACATTCTTAAACCATCCTTTTATCTAGAGACTAATTCATTTGTAGTCTTATCACCGATTTTGATCGAATTGTTGCGTTTACCTGATTCCATCTATACCTCGTAAAGATGTTGAGACTCTCTGTGCTTGAAAAAAACGTGTTCATTATTTTTTTATGTTCGTTTCTCACACAAAAATCTATCAACGCCTCTCCCTCCATGTTTCTGGTATCCTCTCCAAATGGTTCCCAATACTCTTCCATCTCTCTTCTCTTTCCTACTTTAGCGTTGAAATCTCCCATCCTTCAATCTAACTTTAAGGACCACCTCTCCCCCTCCTCCTCCACCCCTACCTGCGTTCCTCCATCAATTCCAAGTAGAAAATCTAAGTTGTGTATTCCTCTACTCTGAGAAAGTGCCCCTTGTTATGTTGTGTGGCATATGTAGTCTGTGTATATTTCTGATTTTATTTGTCTTATCGGTGCCCTTATCTTCCTCAAGTTAATCGTCACATTATCCAACCCTTCTCGATTTTGATAATTATTATACATTTCTAACTATACATGGTGGATGAGAACACAGTTCTTGGATATTCCAGCTGTATAATGTCCGACACCCAATTTACTATTTCTAATATACGGCTTCATCTACACCCCCACATTATTACATTTCAGAGCAACTACAAATCCTTTCTTTCATAACACTTCTGTATTACCATTCACTACACTCACCCCCTCACTTTCTCATCTCCGCGGGTATCCCCAAGCATATCTATCTTCCTCTCCTCATTGATATCTATTACATCTCCTCCTCTTATTCTCCATTAGGTACCCACATTTATCGTGGCACACCTATAATTCTTAAAAGGGTTTTCCTGATCATTCCGTAAATCTCGCCGAAGTCGTTCGTCTAAAGTTCTGTTCGGCTTCCGAGGCTCGCGCTATGAGTTCTGCAAAGCAGTTATATTCGGAAGTGGGTTTGCTAGGACCTATCCATTCCCTAGCCTCTATCTCCTTAGAGCCGAGACACCTTCTAGGTGTCCTCCGGTTAGCCCTGGGGTGCACGACATGGGGGAACGCCGAGTTGGCTCATATTGCAACTTATTACCCATTATTATATATATATATATAATATTATATAGATTAATATATATAATATATATAGATATAGATAAGATATTAATATTTATATAATATATATAATATATATATAATATAATAATATATATATATATATATTATGATACTATATATTATTATATAAATATAAATAATTATTGAATTACGAATGATGTATGTAATATTTTAGTATAATATTCAAAATATCTTCTGTCATGTAAACATATATAAACTTCATTTTTTCTGACCCTATGGTTTTTTCGTTAGCATAATGAAAACATTTTTATATTAATAGATAATTTGAAAGTTGAGTATTTTATATAACAAGTATGGTGAGATAATTACAAAAATATAAAATTTAGTTGTCAAAAAATGATCACTATGAGATTTAACTGGATAATATTTTATACATGTAGTTGCGTGCCTCACAGCATGATGCGCCTCATTAAACATGGGTTTAAATTACCTTTGTAGATAATATAACTCACAACTTTTCACAAAGCCAAATGCCACGTATACGTTGAACGATAGCTGACGCAGACGAAGGATTATTTATAGATGCATGTGGGTTTTTTGTTTAAGATTATCAATATGTTTCATTAATTGATATATCCGATGAGCATATGTAGCCAGATGGCTGTATAATGCCACAAGTAGAAAAAAATCCAGATTGACGTTTCTTGAGTTTCTTTCTTTTTGTGTATAACCAAACCAGGGCTGCGGCTGTACGTTAAACAATTAAATTTTGGACTCCGCTCCGACTTCCCGAACTTCCACTAAACAAAAATCTTTTCGACTCCGATCTTCCGGAAAACTCACACGACATCCAGCATTACAAAATATACAATGAACTCGTCGACTCTCGACTCAGAGGATTATGTGACTTACAGAGAAGAGTTTACAGTAAACAAAAATTAACAATATAAATTGTACTTCAGACATATTTTTTTCTTCTCGCTTGCTTTTGAGAATAAAAATATACCACTTTTCCGTATATGAATCTTAATCTCCAAGATGCTATACTCTCGTAATAACACTATCGTCAAGTTACCATACAGAACTAAAACAGAACATGCAAGAGGCGCGCGCAACACATAGAGACAAAAAACCCATAATTATTTCAGCTTACGAGACAAAAACAAATCGACAACATGCTAACGTAAATATAATAGCAAATTATTTATTATTTTTATATATTACATAACAGCCAATTATAAAAGAACGTTTAATACTTTCAAGTTTCTAAGATGAAATCCAATAAATAATAGTATATGCATAACTCATATCAATCTACATAATAATAATATATACATAATCAATATATAATAATAAAATAACTAGTATTTAATAATAATAATAATAATAATAATCAATAATAATAATAATAATAATCAATAATAATGGATATAATCAATGACGTATAACTAATAATTAAATAAACTAATAATAATAATAATAATCATTACAAATAAAAGATAAAAATATATGAATAATGAATACACTCAATAATGAATACTCCACTAACTGACATATGCTCAGATTCGATCTGTCAGATTCTAACGTGCATATCAATCACTAACTAGACTAATTAACTAATTAATATGCAATAATAAATTAAACTAATATCTTAGAAAAGTCCCCCATATAATTCATGGAATAATTATACAAATAAAAAAATAAATCAAGTCAAATACAGACTCAAACAGTAATAATCAATAATAATATTAGACTAAATGTTATATCGAGTAGATAATAAATAATAATAATAATGTAATAAAATAATATTTTATAATCAATTTAATAAAAATAATAATAGCTATACAGAACGCTTATGTATAATAGAGAAAACAAAAGAACTTATCTGCAGGGAAAAAAGTTGAAGAAGAACTGGCCCTCTTGGTATAGATTTAGGATATATATATGTCATTACTTTTATATCTCAATAGTAGTATTATACTAATAAATAGACAACTGAGTATAATAGCACAATACTTTTATATATAATTTTAGTAATTATTATTATTATGGTTTATATCATTACTATTAAGTATATAATAATAAATATAATAAGTAATTATATATAATTATAATTTATTATCCAATACTATCAAATCATTATATAATTATAATTATATAAAAAAACACTGATAACCTAAAAGATATTAATATAGATATACCCTTTATCAAGTTGTGGTTGGTAAGTTATTAATTTAATAATATAAAACCCCCCTCTATAAATCTATTAGGCATATATAAGATTATATATATATATTTATATAGCTATACAGGTAAGGTCCTATATATATTATATATTATTAAATATATAATATAATATATATATATATAGTATTAATATTTAATAATTAATTTAATATATATATATATTATAATATATATAATTAATATATAATTATAATTATATAAAAATCATATATATACAATATAAATATATATTGGATTGAGCTAAAAAATACACAAATAAAAACTCAAGAAAATATCACCTTTTAGAGACCTGTAAATATCTTAATTGTGAGTATATACGAACCGGTATTTACAAAACAACTAATCTCCAGAAATTTAGTATTCAGCATTAGAGTAAGATCCACTATACCAAGTTATTAATAATTGTACTAAAATTATGTTTATAAATTATATATAATTCAATACTTTATTACAAACTGAAGCCACTCAATAATATCGCCTCACTGATTATTGACTGAGCAAATCTTTTTCTTAAAAATTGTAAACCTCAGCTTCATTAGATACGAAGAATTTGACCCACTAATTAAACTACTACTCGAAGATTGTACATTTCACTCATCATTAATAAATCCATATACCCACCACAAGATATAATACAGTTAAAACATTAATGGATGATTACCTATATATTTTTATTAATTTACGTCATTCGAGTCGGTCAGATGATTCGTAAATTGAAAAACATTATGTAATAATCGTACAATTTCTGACTGAGGAGTGCCGATGGCTCACATAACTTGTACCATATATACATTACGCTGAATAACTTTTATCTTATTTATACGTCACAATCTGGAAAAATACAACAATCTCGTATAAACTAATTAAACAACTTATAACTTCCACCGCGAATATAATTAATACTAATAAAGGTTATGTTCGACATTAGGACACCCTCTACTATTTTTTAGAACATAAGATCACTATCACATCAGTTTTTCGACGGCTCATTTACTTTTACAAGGACATACATGTCAAACCCACTGATAATGGATCTTATGTATTTATGAAATACCTATTAATAGGAAATCCTTTAACTTCGCAACCCTAGCACGACTAATTTATTTAATTAGCATAAAGATCAATCATGTACGTAATAATAAAAAATTTTTAGTTATAACGAGAAGGCATTATTACAACATGCTTCAAACTTGGAAAACTTTTGTAATGAAAATATATTTGAGCACGTTGATTACAAAGTAAAATTTTAAATAACTGTGAGTTCAAAATCATAACAAATATTAGTTGAAAAATTATTTAAATTAATAAAATAAAAACTTAATCAATTAATTATATTATTAAATAAAGAGAATAGTTAAAAAATATATGATGAAAAACGATAAATTTTTCTTCATTAAAACTTTACCAAATAGCTTAATTATTGTCAATAAGAAGGAGAAGTGCCTTACGTAATTATTTTTGAATTATTACAATCACTCACCTCAAAAAACTTAAAAGCACCTACAATAAATTAAGTTCAGACATATTATATATATAACCATAAAGTCCTAAACATACTGTCAATTCATATTCTCATATTTAGCACTAAGATGATTAGCTTTGACACCGACATACATCATAAGTTGTTGTATATCAATTTAAACAAACTGCCCTTAGAGAGTATAGAACATGAGAATACGAGGTACGACATTATATTGGTTACAGGAAGAAATTGAATTGTCGAGCAAGGCATATCAACATCATCTAGCAAGTCGCGAGCAAGGAATCTTTTGAACATTTAATACGGCACATGCGTCAATCAACTGAACTTAGTAATGATATTACTAAGAACACTTTCACAAATATTATACGATGCGACTGTGAAGTCCAGAACACTTAAAATTGCGGAGGCCTTCTACATCAAAAAACAACGCAAACCAGACAATTAACAGGGTAAAAGAGATTATATGATGATATTTATCAGGATACAGACTTCGGAAAGTGCTCAATTTGGGAATTTAATGATTAGAATATATAAATATCAACTTAAGATTTCATTCGGAGACCTTACAAGAAGTAGTATACCTCTAAAGAAACGAAATGTAGCTCAAAGTATTAGAGACGAAACGACTGTCAGGGAAATCATATGATAAAAAATATTATGTAATACAATTTCCACTGATATAATTATTTTCAAAAGATTTATGATCGCCAATCAAAGTCGCATTGATGTGACAAAAAAATATAATTATTTAATTGAGCAACGTTGGAAAAAGATCAGAAACTACTCTGACTAAATAATATATAAATCAATACAATTTAATAGATTATGAATATTAATAATAATTAATATAAATTATATAAATAAATAAAATAATAAGAATAATACATTAAATTTAATAAAACATGGACATATCCTCTTAATCTCATAATCAAGTAATCTCATAAATACATACATAATTCTCTATAAAATTTTTCGACTCTGACTCTACGACTCCGGACTCACTGTTACACATATGAAATCATTTCGACTCCGGACTACGACTCGACTCCATCTTGCAACATGAAGGTTTCGACTCCGGACTTCCGGACTCCTGACTCCAGGGGAAATTGCACGACCTTCCACTGACATTCTCCGACTCCAATCGAACTTCACGAGCTCCGACTTCCGACTCCGCAGCACCTGTATTAGATATCAATCTATTACCTGCAATGTATATAGTATAACCAAAGAATAGTTAAAAAAAAAATAAGAATACATTCAAACATATTTATGTTTACAATAAGCGTGTATATTTGTATAAAAACAAATATTCAGTATTACCTTTGTTAATTAATATTCAGTTTTCTACCGAAAATGAATATAAGTTATGTGAGGAATGAAGAAATCGTTCCGATAACAATTTGTAACTTAATAAATTACATTGGAAATATAAATTATTGACCTATATTTATAAAAGCTGCACCACAAGAAAAAGACTATGTGCATTAAACAAATTTATCGAAAGCAGAAAATGATTCTCTTTCTTTGTTAAAGAATCCGCCAAAAAAATAATATCGCCCCAAACTCACATACAAAGAAACAGAAATATCGATATAATAATAGTTGAGGGTGACCTTCTGATAAGGCCAAAAGCAGCATTCATAAGCGCGCACTCAAAAGCAATAATGGAAAAGATAACTATAACCAGAAATTGGAATAACCAAACATATCAAGGACTAACACTATAGGAATTCAGGCTCATAATTAAATAAACCAAACCCAATACAAATATCTCAGTTAAGCTCATTTATTATGTGGCAATACTTATGAACTCCTTATACAGAATCAACTACAATTGAAGTCTATTATACAATAATGTTCCGGAATAACAAAAGACACTATTAGATCTTAACACTACTAAAGGTGAGTCTGAAGGAGAAGAAGGGAGCGTGCATTTACGACTTTTTTTCAAAGTGGGAACCTCAGAATCGTAAAATTAATGCTTTCAGGCACCTGAGTCACATATATAAAATAAACGCACAATGTTTCCTTAAATATATAGATCTCTCAATATCCAAACTTGCGAATGATGTGAGAATAAAGCTATATGATTCCTGAATGTGCTGGACCTAGTAGTAAATGAAAAGAAAACATTCACACAACCAATCACACTACAAGAAAATGACATTTCTCGTCTGCGCGCCATCAGAAACTAGTTATTAAAGATGCGAGGTCTAAATGGATCTTCGCTGCATGATGAGTAAAATGTCCGATTACGTAAAGTAAGAAATAGTCCTATTCATTACTACGAGCTAGATAATAATATAATGAAATCATGAAGTTGATAGTCTATATATGTACTTATCCGTAGGTTGCAGACTGTATATTACATTTATTAAACAAAAGGTGAATTAGATTAAGTCTGTTAGCAAGGAGACCATCTATATATAATGGAAAAAAGGTTAGCCATCTAAAACTAACGTCATAGGACTTTATAATTAACTTGATATTCGGCAGCAAAAAATGTTAGTTGAATGTGATGTTCAATATTTATATATTACCAAAAGATAGCTCTCAATAATGAATATACAATTTACACAATACAGTTAAAGACTTAGGACTATTTTACAAACTATTTCAAAATCTATGCATACACAACCCCATTAATCAAACCATAAACTTTCAAATATGTAAATTAAATAGAGGCTGGAGTGATTTAAAATTTTAGTCTGATGACTCATGACAACTTCCCTCAACCTGTTAGGATAATCATGTACAATGATTTTCTCATAAGTATAAGAATAGATAATTATAAATATAGATAAGACTAGATTTAACTTTGAACTTAAGTATCAATATCACATTAATATATATAAGTCCAAGAAATTTGGACTTTGATTCATC
>JABUQX010046055.1:0-10324 GCA_015478945.1 Trachelipus rathkii | reverse complement strand
AACTTAAAGACACCTGTTATTACCATCCTTTTTTCGATCACCTATCCAAACATTTAAGTCGCCCAACACACTCTGATATCATTCAGATTATCCCAGAAAGTCACGCTCCCTCAACATCACCCTCAGATGGACTATATGTTACAACCACACATACCTTTGCAATCTTCTCAAACAAAATCCACCATATCTCTGTGCCACAGGTCACTCGTCAGAATACCAACCCCTTCTATTCCCTCTCATTCTTCTCCACTCCAGCACACACACACACACACACACACACACACACACACACACACACACACACACACACACACACACACACACACACACACACACACACACACACACAGAGCAAGCAAATCAAATTTACCATTTCTCTTATCTTCTCCTCTCTATTTATTCCTCTAACTTTCCATGTACCCAAACGATTCATACAACTTCGCCAGATAATACAAGATCGCTTACTGCCATCAAGACCAGGTTCGAGGCCTGCCATAAGAATTTCTAGGTATAAATTAGTAGTTAGCGGGTCCCAAACTCAAGCTGCCTCTTTCCCTTAGTTGCTCCTAACGCTCAGAGAACATACTCTGTGGGAACTCTTTCTCCCCCCACACTCAGGGATATATGAAAAAAAGTGTTGTTTTATGGTCTGCATGTGATACGGAGAGTCTACGCCTGTGTGAGAAGAGTGTGGATTTGAGCACAAGAGGGGCGAACCATTGGGTACTGGTGTGTCATGGGGTGTACACTACATCATAAATGATTGGAGGTAATCTCTATCGCTATCGATCAGCGGCGACTCCAGTAACTTTTTACTACTCTCTCTCTCTCTCTCTCTCTCTCTCTCTCTCTCTCTCTCTCTCTCTCTATATATATATATATATATATATATATATATATATATAATATATTATATAAATATATATATATATATAATATAAATATTATATATATTTATATATATATATATACTATATATATATAATATATGGGTGGGTGATAACTGCTAAAAAAAAAAAAAAAAATATTATATTAAATATTATATATCTATATATATTACTATATAATAATATAATATATCTCTTCTCTATATATATATATATATATATATATATATATATATATATTAAAATAATTTGTTTGTAATAAAATAATTATTTTTCACTTTTACACACTTTTTTCAATTTTACTCACTTTTACCCTTTTTAAGCATCTGATTCAAATTTCTTGTTGTAGAGTATCCCCAACTCAAATGACTTACCAGTGAATTCAATACTGTCCCAAGTTTAACCACTGTGGCAAAAACGTAGACTAAATCTATCTTACAAGTTTTGATTAGTGACAATAGCTGCGTTTCCAGAAGCCCGAGTGCAGCCAGTGTGCAAAATCTACTCGGAAACGCTTCGAATTGAAAAAAAATTACATTAACCATTCAGAGAACAGGAAATTTGAGTACCTGGAACGGCCGAGCGCGCCCGTCGGATCAGCTGGCAATTGTAAACAATACTCTTATACTTATATGTATCTATTTTATGAAATGATACGATATATTAGTATCCTTAAAATAAAAATTAACTAAAATATTAAAAATTTTGGCAAGCCATTTCCGACACATGTTTTGTAAAAAGATTTGTTTGTAAACAAAGTATTCTTCCGCGCAGCCCTCCCGTTTATTAATTCCCGAAATCGAGGATTTAACAACGGGCGCCTGACTGTGACGTTTACGTGATGTAGAAGTGCGTAAACGGGCTCTGGAAACGATGCATGTGCTCCTGTGTGCCCACCCGGGCTTCTGGAAACGCAGCTAATGGCAAGAACGATGAAAGAAGTTAATCTTTCTAAAACTATTAGTCTTTTAGAATGTTTTGAGCAGATTAAAGTCTCAATAGTATTTAATATTGTAATATTTAACATTCGTATTCACATCCGCATCCTCGGATATTCAACATTAAATATCCTTATCCGTGGATGTAAAAAATTAAATATTCGCATTCACATCCGGGGATATTAAAAATTTGACATCCGATACATCATTAAAAGTCAGTCGTCTTACTTATTAAAATTATCGATATATGTCAAATATATCCAAAAAGCAATTCCTTAATATATATATATAATATATATATAATATATATATAATATATAATATATATATATATATTATATATATATAGTATATATATATATATATATATATATATATATATATAATATATATAAATTAGTAGGGAGCATTAACCCTTAGGTGACCAAATTTGGCTATTTTACGGCTCAAATCTGGAAACATTGGCAATTTTTAGCATTTTTAGCGAAATCGACTTTTTGTCTTGCCATATTATATATTTTTCACCGCTGAGTCCGATTTTGGGATCTATGATTCCAAAATTTGAGGGTGGGAACCCTTTCGAGGTCCGAAACCCTTTTAAGCCCCTCCCCTTTTTATTTTCCACTCTTTTTAATGAGGTCACAGTTATCGTATCCTCTCCAAACTTTCCACCTCGCCTGCTGATGGTTCCGCCTGCTTGGAGGCGTGGTTTCGCGCCGCTACGCCCAATATATGATGGGGCTGAGCCACAAAACTTGGAAATGCTCGTTGATAGATGAAATTTGGCGAGTGCATAGAAAAGGTTGAAAGAATTAGAATATTGATGCTAAGTTAAGTGTCGGACCAATCCTAGCTCGGATCCTAGGTAGAAATTACCTAGAAAGTTCCCCTCCTTGAATAGGAGGTGAGGTGCTAACTTTAATAAAAGAAAAAAAAAAATTTTTGAGCCGGAGCTGGAGCCGAAACCGGAGCCGGAGCCAAAATGGAATTCTGGCTACAGACACCTAATTAGTCAAATGAGGTATCTTCATATATGTTTT
Organism: Trachelipus rathkii; assembly: GCA_015478945.1. Classification (NCBI taxonomy): domain Eukaryota; kingdom Metazoa; phylum Arthropoda; class Malacostraca; order Isopoda; family Trachelipodidae; genus Trachelipus; species Trachelipus rathkii. The sequence continues at coordinate 7,459 of JABUQX010046055.1, read as the reverse complement.
AATGACGCAGATTCCGATTTTGAGGGTTCCAGAACCGTCAAAGATTCTTGAGGACCCCTCCCTTGAGTGGGATCCCAACTGGAAAGCACAGAGTGCATGACAGATGATGACAAAGGAAGATTGAGGAAGGAATATGTAGAAATCTCATATGACTGATCAAATGAGTCATTGTAGGTATCCGCGCCGGCACCTTTGCGGGGCCGATTTGGAAAACATGTACTTACCACCATAATATTGGTGTTAATGTATATGTTTTAAAGGACTTAGAATAAGAATAGCAGTTTCAAAACCTTCAAAGGCCCCTTGAGGGGGTTCCCAACTGAAAAGCACAGAGTGCATGACAGAGGATGAGGAAGGAAATAAGAAGAAGGAATAAGAAGTCTCATATGACGGAGCAAATGAGCCATAGCTGGAGCACTGAGCCTAAGGCAGAGCCGGTGCTGGAGCTGGAGCCAGAAGAAAAGTACAGAATGCATAGCAGAAGAAGAATTGCACAGACTGCATAAGGTAATGCAGAATGACGAATCACGATGATGATTCTTGAGGAATCAGAATGGCAAAATCCTCACATGAGATCTTTTATATGGAGATAGATTGGATCTACAAAAGGATACGAAATTGAGTACTGCGTTGTTTGAATCAAAACTTGCATTCGACTTGTCTAATGTGTGTTATATCAAACCTTATACAAGGATACATGCAAAGTTCGTATACTGAAACATTTTATTTATAGAAAACCTGTTTCATTATTAAAGTTTTTGTAAAACATTTTATTTAAAGAAAACTTGTTTAATTATTAAAGTTTTTGAAAATCATTTTATGTTTTTGAAAAACATTTTGTTTTTGCTTAAAAGCTGTTAATTTTTTTAATAAAAACATGTTTTTTATAGACCCTAAAGCAGTAAGGCTGTAGCGCAAGCAGCCCCGCTCACCCGGCTATGCGTTACTGTATTTGAACATATTTTTGTAAAAATATCTTCATAATAATTAATAAAAATAACATATATATATATATATATATATATAAGTAATATATTATTCATACACGATACTTGATGGTATATAGTATGATAATAATATATGGGTATATTAAAGGGGTGTATAACGGTTGTGATAGGTCATAACGGGTAATGACGTGTATAGAGGTGTTTAAGGATATATATGATATATCATGGTGGGAGTATTAACGTAGTGAGTACATATTATGTATACTAATACTGATACTAGTGTATATCATGGATTAATAGCTGGTTATTAGTTATACTATTATCTATATTTTTACAATAGGTATGGAAACTTTTTCAACTACCAAGTCCCTTATCAAACGAGGGGCCAAAAAAAAACAAAATAAAATAGAATATAAAAAGAAAAATTACACTAAAGAAAAACATTGAAATAAATAGCAAAGTAAAACGCACCCTGACCCATGTGCCTAATGCGCAATTCCTCGATGCTGGGGCGCCAGACGCGGCGGATTTAGAGAGTTAAAGGAAGATCTGAATATTAGCGGGAAAATAAAAGAAGCAAGGAGTTCCACAAAAACAGATGTGGCTGGAAAGAAGGAACCACAACGAGTTGATCGCTTAAGTCTCAATATTTCACACAATTTTCATGAGAGACAAGGCACCTCTTGTATTACGAGGGCGACGGAGTGGTGTAGGAATGCGAGAGGTCAATTCACTCGAGCACCTGCCGTTGTATACCTATAGAAAAGAGATAGGCACCAACGTCACGACGCAGGAAAAGAGGGTCAAGGTATTCAGAAAGTATGGGACAGTTTATTTAGCCTCTTAGCCTTAGCTTCACTCTATCCAAATGTGGTAAAACCGGAACCACTCCAAATGTGGGAACAGTATTTCATACAGGCGAATAAGACCTTTATATAAACTGGAGCATCTGAGCAGAAGCAAAAAAAAAATTAACTGACAATCTGAACAGAATTCCCAGCTTTTTGAGGCCATTTTAGGCAACCAATGTGATGTAGTCTCCAAGGACGAATTCATATTTATGTTTAGTCTAGAATGTTTATGTTGTTACGGGTAAGACATTAGAGCCCAAAGGGAAGTTAGAAAAGTTGGGAGGTATTTTAGAGAGGGAATATGAAGAAGTGAGTTTTCAAAGAGTTGAACTTCCACAAAGTTCTGTAACCCCACTGAGAAATTCCGACCAAATGGCAAGAATGAATCAGAAAAGCGTATGACGAGAGGGCAACTCTAGTTAATAAAACTGAGGGAGCACAATAAAATGAGTGGAGAATGGAGGTTGAGTCATCGGCATAAGAGTGAACAGAGTTAGAAAGCCAGCTAAGAAGACGCTTGAATGAAAAGAAGAAAAAAGTTGAGATTTAAAACAGAACCTTGAGAAACACACAGGATTAATAAGAAAAGAGGGAAGAGGTTGCCTCCATCAGACAAGACTGAAATGGAAAACGATCATGAAAAGAAAACTAGAAAGAGAAGCAAAAGCGAAGGAGGGAAATCCAAAGGAAGGTAGCTTAGAGAGTAGCGACGCAGCCATACTCGATCAAGCTTTTGAATTGTCAAGCGCTACCACACAAGACGCCTACCCATGATCCTTAAGGGCAGAGCCATAGATCAGTGAGGAAGGAAAGGATATCACAGTTTGAGTCTCGATCGTCGAAAGCCCCGATATGACTGAGTTAAAGAAGGAATGAGATTCTATATGATCGAGGAAATGAGAGTTTAGGAGAGTTCAAAGATTTAGATAGGATACAAGTTAGAGAGAAGGATTAAGAGTTGAAAGATCCAGAGCGCGCTACTTTTTTTGGGATTGGCTGAATAAAAGCGCGCTGCCAGCATTGAAGAAAAGTGTAGTATTAAGGCATAGGAGTAGAGTTGACTAGGGACAGCGCCAGCTCAGAAGCACATCCTTCAAAACACGAGGTGAAATGCCATCTATATGCCTTCTGGGCCACTGGCTTCCGGACGTTCATAGATCTCAGTATCTCATGTACTCATCATGAGTAATGACAGGTATAGACATTGGATACCTGAGAGGGGATGGAGCAGGAGGCAGGGAGCCGGAATCGTCCAGTGGAATTAGATGAAAAAAAAGAAGACCAAAGAGATTAGCTTCTTCAGAAGGATAGCAGAGGAACCGTCAGAACGGATAAGAGGGGGAAAGGCAGAGTTACAGAAGTGATTTGAGAGTTTTTGCAAGAGGCCCAGAAATAGATGTGATATATATATATATATATATATATATATATAGTATAATATATATATAATATTATATATAATATAATATGATATATATAATATATAGATAGTATTATATATATAATATATATAGTAAATGAAGGAGTCGGCGCCAGATATGGGGTCGACCGACTCCGGAGTGGAGTCAGATTGGATATGGAGAGAGTAGTAGTAGTAGTAGAGTAGTATAGTAGTAGTGTAGTAGTTGTTGTTGTAGTTGAGATTAGTTGTATAGTAGTAGTAGTAGTAGTAGTAGTAGTAGTAGTAGTAGTAGTAGTAGTAGTGGAAACTGATTGAATTTTATTAATAATAAATATATTTCCCTTTAATATTATGTATGTTCCATTTTCTATATTTTCCATTTTCTGTTCCATTTACTAGTTTTCAAAACTTTGAACATGGACTTAAATAAATATATTTTAATTTGTAACATTTACGAGATGTAGCGTTATTCCATTTTCTACACTTTTAATATTTTTCTTTTAAAAGAGACACATTTTTATATCTTTTAATCCCTTTTCTAAACATTAACTATAAACTTTTGAGTACACCAATTTCTTTTAACCTGAAACATTTATATTTTCTCATTTTCTTTTGTAAACTTAAACTATTATATTGTTATTTTGTTTAAAGTTTTGCTAAATTTTAGTAAAAATATGAATTGATCAATAGATCAAACGCTAATCATTCACTCTCCCTACCTTCCATATTATCTGTGATTTATGGATTAAGTGATTAGAGTCATGATCAATTGATTAAGGTCATTTTTAAAGTTAATTATTTGTATAAACTCCACATGAAAATAATTTTTGTACAAGCGTTACAAAAAATTACTAAAGCATTTTTTTAAATAGTCTTATAATCTATAACATAATAATAATAATAATAATAATAATAATAATAATAATAATAATAATAATAATAATAATAATAATAATAATAAAATAATAATAATAATAATAATAATAATAATAATAATAATAATAATAAATAATAATAATAATAATTATTATAATAGATAATATTAATATAATTAAAAAAATAATTAATAATAATAATAATAATAATAATAATAATAATAATAATAATAATAATAATAATAATAATAATTCTTATAACTTATCAACAGGATTCATAGCCTGAGGAGGAGTAGGAGATGCCCCGAATTGTATCGGTAATGAATACAGATGCATGTTTTTGACTTGTATAAAGTATGTTACCTCAAAGCATGTGTAATGAAAGGTACTTAGTACGAATATACAGGTCTCAACACTCTATGAGTTGTTATATGTCTCAAAGTATGGTGTGGGCTATGCCATCAGCTGAATATATATATATATATATATAATATATATATATAATAGTCTATATATAGTTATATGTATATATTAGTTAGGTGTGGCTGTGGTGTAGTTGATACGTAGTTAGGATATAAGTAGATGGTTGATATTAATTTTATGCCTAAGTATATATAATAGTCATTAATATATATATATATATTATAACTATATGTATATATGTTATATAAAGTATTTATAATATATATAGTAATAAGAGCAATGAAGTAGCGGTAGTCTGACTTTATTCTTGACGAATACAATGTATCGCGTTCTAAATTAAGACATATTTTCATTTAAGCTTATTTAACATTAATCACTTTTAAAAACTACTGAAATATTTGATGTTGGGACTAAGATATTGTATATTTTTCACATATTTAATATCACCATTACGTTTTCTTTTATATTTCCTTTTATTTTTCATTTTTTCGTTAGTTTAATTTTTAGATTTAGTTTTCATCTTTTTAATTTTTATTTAATTGATAAGTTTTATTATTTTTGAAAGTTTTATTTTACATATATATTTTGTTTAAAGTTTTTTTACTTTAAAACTTTCTATTTATAAAACATTTTACATATTTTTTCTTAAAAAATTATTTTAAAACTTTTAATATATAAAATTTTATTTTGCTAAAAAGTTTATAAAACATTTTGTTTTTACTAAAATTTTAAGAAATTTTATTAAAAATAGGCACTTTATTGACCCAAAAGCAGTAGAGCCTTACTGCAGACGTCATACCCCTAACCCTCCCACCATGTCAAACTGCTTTACATCATATTGTTTGAACATGTATTTTGCATATTCACAACATAAAAAATAAGTTCTTTTGTATGAACATAGCATAAAATTATTAGAATCATTTTATGTTTTTACTAAATTTTCATTCTTTTGAATTAAAAAATATCAATTATTCACTTATATTTATATTGATCATTTAACATTAGCTAAAAATACCTCGAAGTTTTTAAAATTCTATAAATAAACTTAGCATAAAACAAGATTTTTAAATACTTTTTGTTAACATTATTATATATTTGTTTCCCATAGAACATGCTAACAAACATTTATCCAATATCTCACTTTAACATAAATTTACAGAGAGACTTTTAAAGTCATGTGACTTTTACTATGTGTTACAAAACATTACGCAATAGTATATATGTTTAAAGCATAAAAATAATAATAATTAATCATACATCAATGCTATTTTAATATTGACATAGTAATATTTAACAAAACCTGTCAAAAATTTATCATATACTAACCCACCTATCATACAATTCGCGGAATAAATGCTGACATAACAAAGTCTTAACACCTATAAACCTAAAATAATATCATCTAAACTAGGAACATAACATACCTATCAAACCTTACATACGAATAAGCTGTTAACATTAACAAAATATCCTGCTTAAGTTAGCTAACATTACCTACAAAGCTTAACCTTCCCCCTTTCTAACATCATCATAGTAAGTTGGAACAAAACTTAATAAAAAAATATATATTAAAATATGAACTTTCGATTTTTATTGTAATCTAAACTAACTTATTACACTGACCGACAAATAAATGCTAACTTAACAAAGTTTTAATATCTGTAAAACTAACATAATAGCACCCAAACTAATAACATAGCATACCTAACATACCTTGTCTACGAATAAACTTCTATCATTAGCAAAATTGCCTGTATGTCTACGTCAAATGTGCTGTCATCACCAAGCAAAACTCAACCTAATCTTTCCTTTCAATTATATCTATTCATGTCGACGTTAATTTGACATTAACTTTGTAATATTTAACAAAAACTTAGCAAAAATTTATCATAACTTAATCTAACTATCACCCTGAACAATGAATAAATGCTAGCATAACAAAGTTTTAACGTTACTAAAGCTAACATAACATAACTTGAACTAAGAACATAGCGAGTCACAACATTCATAACACACCTTACCTACGAATAAACTGCATTCATTAACAATGTTTTCTTCTTATTAAAAGGAGAGTTACTAACATTGTTCATAAAACTTACCATATCTCCCATTTTCTATCACATCTGTAACATATCAATGCTAATTTAGCATACTATAAGTGACTCAAGTCCTATTTAAGTATGAATACGGCTCTAACATTACATAAAATAAGTTCTTTTGTATGATCACAGCACAAATTTAATCTTTTAATGTATATAGCATAAAAAAATAACATCTAACATACCTTACATATAAATAAATTGTTATCATTAACAAAATTCAATGTATAACACCTGCAAGTAGCTAACATCATACACCAAAACTTAACTTATTCACACTTTTTCCAACATATCTTTAACATTACAGAGTTATTTTACAATACCATAGTAACTTTTAACAAAACAAAAATATATATATATTTCTTACATATTAATTAGGGTTTTTTCAAAGTTCATATTTTAATAAAAATTAAATAACGTTTTTCTAAGTTCATATTTTAATAAAAATTAAAATTCATATGAAAAGCCTGCCCGCTTACACCCCTACGACTGATGAGCCCTCAAATGAGAATGCACGTCCTTCTTCACGGTTTACCCATTCCAATGGACTTCTCATAGGAATTTTAAATTTTATTAAAATATTAACTTAGAAAAACGTTATTTAATTTTTAATAAAATATGAACTTTGAAAAACATTACTTAATAAGTAAGAAATATGTTTTTTTGTTAAGTTTTGTTAAAAGTTACTATGGAGTTTTAATATAACACAGTAATTTTAGAGATATGTGGGAAAAAGTGTGAATAGGTTGTTTTGGTGTCTGATGCTAGCTACTTGCAGGTATTATGCATTGAATTTTGTTAATGATAACAATTTATTCATATTTAAGGTATGTTAGATATATTATTTTTTATGCTATAAACA
>JABUQX010046054.1:60000-62267 GCA_015478945.1 Trachelipus rathkii | reverse complement strand
AGGAAGAAGAAATGCACCACACAAATAACTTGGAGTTGTAATATCAACACCAACAAACTATGTGCCGATACCAGCACCCCTTTGCTACGAGGCGTCTTAAAGAGCGGTAGCACGGCGAGTAGAAAAGCATCCCTGCGAGCACTTGCGCGCTACGTAGCCTATTAGAAAAGAATAAACACCAACTCCCCAAAGATAGAGGGTCAAGTGAACTAGAAAAAACAGGGACAGTTTATAAGTCTTTTTGCCTTTGACTCGACCCTATCCAGAAGCCGGAGTGAAACCTGAGCCCCCCCAGATATAAGAGCAGTTACTCCATACAAGGGCGGATGAGCCCTTGTATAACTGGAAGTAACTGTGCGAAGGAAAAAAAGTCTCGCAGTCTAAACAGAACTCCAGTTTCTTGAGGCCGCCTTAGCAACCGTTGTGATGTAGGTTTCCAAGACATTTTTTTGTTTATGTTAAGGCCAAGGATTTTATATTGTCAACGGAGAGACGAAGAACCGTCGAAAGAGATAGAAAGTTAGAAGGTGTCTTTAGAGAAGGAGATTTGAAGAAGTTGAGGTTTTAAAGAATGAATTCACAAGGGTTGATACGACCACCACCCGGAAATTTATCCAGATCACGGAGAATAGAATGAAAATTAAGACGAGAGCAATTCTAGAAGTAAAAGAGGGAGCAGAATTGATAAGGAGTTGAAGAATGAAGGTCGAGTCATCGGCCATATGACGTGAATAGCAAGTTTAGATGGCAGGTAGAAGATCATTAATTAAAAGTAGAAAAAGAGTTGGAGATAGGACAGAACCCTGAGAACACCCACTATTACAGAAAAGTCGAAGAAGACGTCGCCCCATCAACAAAAACAGCCGATATTGAGCAATTTGAAAGAAAACTAGACATAAGTAGGCAAAGAGAAGGAGGAGAACCCAAAGGAGGGGAGCTTGGAAGAGCAGTGACGCTGCCATTACCCGGTCAAATGCTTTTTGCAAATGTCAAGCCGCCACCAAGCAATGTCTCCCCGTAGTCCGAAGGGCGGAAAACCATAAATCGTTTAATAGGGAAGTATATCACCAGTAGACCTCGAGCGCCGAACGAAAGCCTTACTGGCGATCGGAAAGAAGAGAATGAGATCCAATGGTCTAAGAAGTGAGAGTTGAGAAGGTTTCAAAAGATTCTAGATAGAATACAAGTGGACTATAGGGCGATAGTTAGAAGATCAGAGCGGCTTCCTTTTTCGGAATAGGTTGGACATGTGCGTGCCTTCAACACTGAGGGAAAGTGTTAGTATTGAGACATAGAAAATAGTTGAACGAGGGGAGGGGCCAGCTCGAAGCACACTCCCTCAAAAACTCGGGGAGGAATGCATCCGGGCCCCCGCCTTCCTAACGTTCATAGATCTCAGGAGCCCATGCACCCGATTAAATGTAATCACAGGCAAAGACAATAGGACACCTGAGAGGAGAAGGATGAGGAAGAGGAATGCCAGAATCGTCCAGGTTGAGTTAGAGAAATAGAGGCCGAAGAGACTTGCCTTTTCAGTTGAGAGTAGCAAAGAGCATTCAGATCGATAAGAGGAGGAAAGGTAGATTACAGAGTCGTTAAGAGATGTTGTTGGCAGAGGCCAGGAAAGATTTATCGTAGGAGAACCAAGAGGTTAGCGCACCTTTGTTTTATGAAGCCCGCTTTGCTCGTCGAAGAGTATCCTGCAACGATTTCTAAGCTGAATGAAAAATTAGCGAGAGTGATAGGAGAACGAAAATTTTTCCACCCCCGATAAGCGCGTTCTCTGGCCTGAATGCCAAAGAAACAGGGCACGATCGAACCATGAGTTATGAGGAGAAGAAAGATTTGTAGTCGAAGAAGAATGAACCTGCTTATCCGTCAACGATACAGCGCGCCACCTTAGTGACAGAAACCGAAGCGTCATCAGAGACAAAGCAGTCATTCCAATTATTGTTAGCGTAGAAGCGACACAAGTCCCCCCAATCAGCCTGATCAAAGTGCCAGAAAAAACGCATTAGGCAGGATGGACTGTTGGAGAGAAAAGTATTAAATTAAGAATATTAAAGGTTTGTCAGATTACAATAGGGAGGCAAGGTAGTGTATTTATAGAGAGAGGGACTAGTAGTGAAACATAGGGTTCCAAGTTGTGTTCAAGGAATTGTTAGGACGATCCGGAATGTGTGTAGGTTTTTTGATTAGTTGCTCCAGATCGTAGAATGCTGAATGATTCGGCCTTCCTCCCCACCTTAAATCAGTTATTGAGAGGC
>JABUQX010046054.1:47500-50000 GCA_015478945.1 Trachelipus rathkii | reverse complement strand
TTCGGCTTCGGCTCCGGATCCGACTAATGTTTCTACACTATTTGAGCATTGCTCAGCACGTCTTCTTAAAATAAATTTTTCACCTAAAAAATATTTTCTGAAAAGAATTCATACCCAGGATGAGGATACGGATCCGGCTCCGGCTCCGACTTCGGCTTCGGCTCAGGATCCCACTAAGGTTTCTGCACGTTTTGAAAATTATTCGGCACGTCTTCTGACAATAATTTTTCACCAAAAAAATATTTCCCGAAAAAAATTCATACCCAGGATCCGGCTCCGGATGCGGCTCCGGATACGGCTCCGGATACGACTTCGGTTCGGCTTCGGATCGACAATGTTCTACACACTAGTTGGAACATTGTCAGCACGTTTCTTGAAATAAATTTTTCACCTAAAAAAATATTTTCTGAAGAAAATTCATACCCAGGATCCGGATCCGGATCAGGCTCCGACTTCGGCTTCGGCCCCGGATCCGACTAAGGTTTCTGCACGTTTTGAAAATTGTCCGACACGTCTTCTGACAATAAATTTTTCACCAAAAAAATATTTCTCGAACAAACCGGATACCCAGATACGCTCGGATGCGCTCACGATCCACCTCATGCCTTGCTTGGGCTTCGGCCCCGATCCAACTAATGTTTCCTACACTATTTGAACCATTTGCTCAGCACGTCTTCTGAAAATAAAATTTTTCACCTAAAAAAATATTTTCTAAAGAAAATTCATACCCAGGATCCGAACGCATCCGGATCCGATCCGACTTCGCGTCGGCTCGGCCGCCGACAACTCCTGAACGTTTTGGAATTTTCGGACACGTCTTCTGACAAAAATCTTTTCACCAAAAAAATATTTCCGAAAAAAAAATTCATACCCAGGATCCGGCTCCGATCCGGATCCGTTGATGACTCGGCGTTCTGCTCCGGATCCGGACTTAATTTTCTACACTATTGGAACATGCTCAGCACGTCTTCTTGCAAGTAAAATTTTCACCTAAAAAAATATTTTCTGAAGAAAATTTCATACCAAGAATCCGCTCCGCTCCGGCTGGCTTCCGACTCGGTTCGGCTTCGGCTAGGTTTCCTGCACTATTTGAAATTGTTCAGCAGAACGTCTTCTGACAATAAATTTTCCACCAAAAAAATATTTCCGAAAAAAATTTATACCCAGGATCCGGCTCCGGATCGATCCGATTGACTTCACTTCTGCTCCGGATCCTACTAAGGGTTTCTGCACTATTTAAAACTGTTTCAGCACGTCTTCTGCAATCAATTTTTCACTTTTAGAAAAAAGAACAAATATTTTTGAAAAAATTTCATACTCTGCTCCGGCTCCGGCCCCGCGCCACACCCGCTCTGAGCTTCGACTCGCTCCCGGATTCCGACTAAAGATTCTGCACTATTTGAAAATGTTCAGACTTTTCTGGCAATAATTTTTCATCTAAAAAAATTATTTCTTGAAAAAAATTTATACCCAGGATCTGGCTCCGGCACCGGCACCAGCACCAGCTCCGGCTCCGGCTCCGGCTCCGGCTCCGGCTCCGGCTCCGGCTTCGACTCTATTTATTTGACTGAGTAAAATCCGAAGAATGGGTGGGAGGTTGAGAATATGAAAAAAAAAAAACAAAAAGGTTTTCTGTAATTATAAATAAAACTTTTTTTTAACCTAAACCAACCTGGAATTACAATTTTGACTGGAATTTCAATTTTTTAGTTCGACACCTCTCTAAATAAATTTCAGTATCTAAAAAACCATTTAGAATTTTAGAAAAATAATTACACCATGATGTTCAGGAGGAATTTTTCTAATAATATAGATAATAAAAAAAAAAATGTGAAAATTTTGATTTTGACTTCAAAAAGTAGGGGGTCCGAGAATAAAGTCTCCCCTTAACATTAAGTAAATGTTATATTAGAGTTTAGTTAGTTACATAGATTTAAACTATATATACGTTAAGTAAAGATTTTGAGTTTAGTTAGTTTACATAGATTTGAACTTTTTTTTAATATTTTTAGAGACGTGGAGCTGATTTAATAGTAAAATTTTAATTTGTTTTACGCATTTTCATTTCAATTTTATAAAATGTGTTCGAATTCATACAATTGATATGTATGTGTTCGAATTCATACAATTGATATGTATATGGAGGTGGAGGCAGATAATCGACATGATATATATATATATATTATATATATATATATATATATATATATATATATATATATATATATATATATATATATATATATATATATATATATATATATATATATATATATATATATATATAACTTTCTCTTTAAAAAAGATTTTAATATATATATATCGAACGAGAGATGTAATAGATTTTTTTTAGATTATTTCAAGGCAATATAGAGCGACAAGTAACAGTTTTTTTTTTTAAACTAAAGGAATACCCAAGATTAAATCGCCAAGATGTCAAAGAGTCAGGGTCTCTCGGCCTCAACGGGGGCGACGGGGACTTCACCCCCCCTCTGTCCAA
>JABUQX010046054.1:32500-37500 GCA_015478945.1 Trachelipus rathkii | reverse complement strand
ATATCTATTTACGTATCATCGAGACTACCTGTGAATTTTTTTTTCATTTGACCTTACTTTCCGTGTACCCGTTAAATAACTTTTCCATATATATATATAATACTATATATATATACTATATATATATATATATTATTATAATATTATATTATAATATATTATTATATTATATAAGATATATATATATATAATTGTAAATACCCCCTAATGTATTTTCACCATGCTTAGGATACGGCATCCTGACCCTAGCAGATGGGCGTGCATGTGTTTGACCACTACGCTACGACGAGACAAAAGAAGAACGAGATACTTCGACTGTCAAGAAGAGCTACTACGTTCCTCCGCTCGCACTCGAACGTAGGCCAAACAGGTACCCGCACATGGTAATAATAAAATACCATAAAACGGTTATATGATAATGAAAGCAATAATTTTACCTTGCAATCATTTGTAATTGTAATACCCCCTAATGTATTTCACCATGCTGATACTCCTGGACCCTGCAGATGAGCGTGCATTGTTGACCCTACCGCTACGAACGAGACAAAAGAAAACCGAGAATAACTTCTACTGTCAGAGAGCAATTACTACGGTTTCCTCCCGCTCGCACTCGAACGTAGGGCCAAACAGGTACCGCGCAATGGTAAATAATAATACCATAAACCGGGGGTTAGTATGTATAATGAAATGCAATAATTACAAATTTGATTTAGTAATAAAATACCCCTAAATGTATTTTCACCATGCTTAGGTACATCTGGCCCTAGAGATGAGCGTGCAAGTGTTGACCACTACGCTACGACGAGACAAGAGAAAACGAGAATACTCTACTGTCAAGAGGAGCATTACTACGTTCTCCGCTCGCCACTCGAACGTAGGCCAGAACAGGTACGCACATGGTGAATAATAATACATAAACCGGGGTTATTATGTTATAATGAAATGCAATATTTTTAACCTTGCATTTCAAATTTGTAATTGTAAATACCCCCTAAATGTATTTTCACCATGCTAGGAACGATCCGTGGCACACCTGCAGATGAGCGTGGCCATGTGTTTGACCACTACGCTACGACGAGACAAAAGAGAATACCGAGAATAACCTTCTACTGTCCAGAAGGCATTACTACGTTCCCCCGCTCCACTCGACGTAGGCCAAAACAGGGTACCGCCACATGGTGATAAAATACCATAAAGTGGTATTAGTATTAAGAATGCAATAATTTTAACCTTGCAATCAAATTTTTATTTGTAAATACCCCCTAATGTATTTTCAACATGCTAGGATACGATCCTGGACCCTGCAGATGAGCGTGCATGTGTTTGACCACTACGCTACGACGAGACAAAGAGAAACCGAGAATACTTCTACTGTCAAGAAGAGCATTATTACGGTTCCTCCCGCTCGCACCGAACGTAGGGCAAACAGTAGGGGACGCACATGTGAATTAAATACATAAACCGGGTTATTATGTATAATGAAATGCATTAATTTTACCTTCCAATCAAATTTGTAATTGTAAATAACCCCTAATATTCACCATGCTAGGATACGATCCTGACCCAGAATGAAGCGTGCAGTGTTGACCACTGACGCTACGACAGACAAAGAAAACCGAGATACTTCTCTGCCAAGAAGAGCATTACTACGGTTCCTCCCGCTCGCACTCGAACGTAGGCCAAACAGGGTACCGCACATGGTGAATAATAATACCATAAACGGGGGTAATTATGTATAATGAAATGCAAATAATTTTAAAATTGCATCAAATTTGTAATGTAAATACCCCCTAAGTATGTTCACCATGCGGTAGGATACGATCCTGGCCCACCAGATGAGCGTGCATGCTGTTACCACTACGCTACGACGAGAAAAAGGGAAACCGAGAATACTTCTACTGTCAAAGAAGAGCATTACGGTTCCTCCCCCTCGCACTCGAACGTAGGCAAACAGGGTACCGCACATGGTGAATAATAATACCATAAACTGGGGGTTATTATTATGTATATGAAATGCAATAATTTTAACTTTGCTTTCACAATTTTGTATTGTAAAATTTTCCTTATGTATTTTCACCATGCTAGATACGATCCTGGACCCTAGCAGAATGACGTGCATGTGTTGACCACTACGCTACGGCGAGACAAAAGAGAAACCGAGGATACTTCTACTGTCCAAGAAGAGCATTACACGGTTCCTCCCGCTCGCACCGACGTAGGCCAAACAGGGTAACCCGCACATGGTGAATAAAATACCATAAACCGGGTTATTATATTTAAATGAAATGCATATAATTTAACCTTGCAATCAAAATTGTATCTGTAAATACCCCCTAATGTATCTTCACCATTGAAATTATTGCATTTCATTATACATAATAACCCCCCGGTTATATGTATTATTTATTCACCATGTCTACCTGTTGGCCCTTTACGTTCGGTGCGAGCGGAGGAACCTTGAGTAAGCTCTTCTTGGACAGTAGAAGTATTTCCGGTTTCTCTTTTGTCTCGTACGTAGCGTATGTCAAACAATGCACGCTCATCTGCTGGTCAGGATCGTATCCTGAAGCATGGTGAAAAGATACATTAGGGGGTTGATTTACAATTTACAAATTTGATTGCAATGTTAAAATTTTATGCATTTCATGCATAACATAATAACCCCCGGTCTTGGTATTATTATTCCATGTGCGTACCTGTTTGGCCTACGTTCGATGCGAGCGGGTAGGAACCGTAGTAATGCTCTTCTTGACAGTAGAAGTATTCTCGGTTCTCCTTTTTCTCGTCGTGCTAGTGGTCAAACACATGCGACGCTCATCTGCGTAGGGTCCAGGATCGTATCCTAGCATGTTGAAAATACATTAGGGGGGTATTTACAATTACAAAATTGATTGCAAGTTAAAATTATTGCATTTCATTATACATAATAACCCCGGTTTATGGTTTTATTATTCACCATGTGCGGTACCCTGTTTGACGTCGAGTGCGAGCGGGAAGAACCGTAGTAATGCTCTTCTTGGACAGTAAAATTTCCTGGTTTCTCTTTTGTCTCGTCGTAGCGAGTGGTCAAACACATGCACGCTCATCTGCTAGGGTCCAGGATTCGTATATCCTAGCATGGTGAAAAAACATTAGGGGGTATTTACAATTACCAAATTTGATTCAAGGTTAAATTATTGCATTCATTATAATAATACCCCCGGTTTTATTGTATTATTATTCACCATGCGGACCCTGTTTGGCCCTACGTTTGAGTGCGAGCGGGAGGAACCCGTAGTAATGCTCTTACTTGGCGACAGTAGAAGTATTCTCTGTTTCTCTCTTTGGTCTCGTCGTAGCGTAGTGGTCAAAACACATGAACGCTCATCTGCTAGGTTCCAGGATCTATCCTAGCATGGTGAAAATACATTAGGGGTATTACAATTACAAATTTGATTGCAAGGTTAAAATGATTTTCATTCATTATACATAATAACCCCCGGTTTATGCTATTATTATTCACCTTGTGCGGTACCCTGTTTGCCCTTACGTTCGATCGGCGGAGAACCCGTAGTAATGCTCTTCTTGCACAGTAGAAGTATTCTCGGTTCTCTTTTGGTCTCGTCGTTAGCGTAGTGGTCAAACAACATGCGAGCTCATCTGCTTAGGGTCCAGCGATCGTATCTTAGCATTGTGTGAAAAACATTGGGGTATTTACAATTACAAATTTGATGTGCAAGGTAAAATTATTGCATTTCATTATACAAAATAACCCCCGGTATTATTATGCACCATGTGCGGTACCCTGTTTGGCCCTACGTTCGATTCCTAGCGGGAGGAACTGTTTGCCATGCTCTTCTTCCACTTTCGAGTGTAGTCGTCTCTTTTGTCTCGTCGAATAAAAGTGGTCAAACACATGCCCGCTCATCTGCTCATCTGCTACGGTCCAGGATCGTATCCTAGCATGTTGAAAATACATTTAATTATTTACAATTTTACAAATTTTATATATCAAGGTTTAAATTATTGCATTTCATTATACATAAACCCCCGTTTATGCGTATTATTATTCACCAGTTGCGTACCCTGTTTTGGCCTACGTTCGTCAGTGCGAGGGGACCGTAGAATGCTCTTCTGGACAGTAGGTAAAGTATTCTCGGTTTCTCTTTGTCTCGTCGTAGTAGGGTCAAACACATGCACGCTCATCTTGCTAGGTCCAGATCGGTATCCTAGCATGTGAAGAATACATAGGGGGTATTTTACAATTACAAAATTTGATGCAAGTTAAAAATTATTGCATTTCATAACATAATAACCCCCGGTTACATGTAATTATATTCACCAGGTGCCGTACCCTGTGGGCCCTCGTTCGAGTGCAGACCGGGAGGAACCGTAGTAATGCTCTTCTTGCACAGTAGAATTATTCTCGGTTTCTCTTTTGTCTCGTCGTTGCGTAGTGGTCAAACACATTGCACGCTCATCTGCTGGGTCCAGGGATCGTATCCTAGCATGGTGAAGAATACATTAGGGGTATTTACAATTACAAATTGGATTGCAAGGTTAAAAATTATTGCATTTCATTATATACATAATAACCCCCGTTTATGGTATTATTATTCACCATGTTGCGGTACCCTGTATGCCCTAGTTTGAGTGCGAGCGGGAGGAACCCTAGTAATGCTCTTCTTGGACAGTAGAAGATTCTCGGTTTCTCTTTGTCTCGTCGTAGCGTAGTGGTCAAAAACACATGCACGTCATCTGCTAGGTCCAGGTTCGTATCCTAGCATGGTAAAATACATAGGGATTTACAATTACAAATTATGATGCAGTAAATGATTGCATTAATATATTATATAATTATATATATATATAATATTATAGTATATAATATATATATATATATATTATATATATATATATATATGTGTTGGTGTGTGTGTATTGTGTGTGCAAAGTCGCATATGCAGTAAATGTTTATTGTGATTAATAGTTTTTTTTCGAAATGGGTCTCCAATATCCGT
>JABUQX010046054.1:0-25000 GCA_015478945.1 Trachelipus rathkii | reverse complement strand
CATAATCAGTGTGTTTTGGAAGCAGGAATAAAAGCTAAATTAAGTAAGATGCTGGACATAGAGTATAAATCGCATAATGGTTATGTTTACAAGAGTCATAAGAAGTAAATAAGATTAAACTGTATATATATTAGCTATGTTATGCTAATTAATAGAGTGAGGAAGATTGTTCACAATTTAGTAGCCTCCTATATTATAGTAGAAATAATGTAAGAGAACTTAGAGTTATGCGTAGAGCGTGATGGTGGTGAGTATGCTTGGTCACACAATTAATCTGCGCGATTAGAGATAACAATTTAAAAGATAGTTTACATAGTATTAGAGGAGTGAGAATAGAAGTCTAAATTAATGAGAATCATAAGAGAGAGGAACTAAGAAAGGAAGTATAATCGTGTCTGTTAAGTAGATATGAGCGGCGAATTCTCAGAGGGTCGGACATAACGTAATACAAAGTCTCAAGAAATATTTTCAGATCTTATTAGAGATGTAACTCACGGCAGTACAAATAGATAATAGATCAGTATTCTATAAATAGAGCGAACGACGAATAGACTCTATGGTGAGCATAGCAAGAAAACTATGAATGAAAGCGATTGCCAAATACCATCATATTACACTACCTAACTCACTTCTTTCTTCAGTCTCAATTAGCGTGCTTCGTTACTACTTCTCTTGTCTTCCTGCGTGCTTGACTACAGAATCGTTCGTATCTTCATCTTTCATCTTAACTCTGATGCTCGACACAACCTAGTGCGAACACCACACCTATATAACACACCATCACTAATCACGACACACACACATCAATACCATATACTACACACACACACACACTAACACATTCAAATAATCAAGACCCACACACACACATACACTACAGCCTATACATATCATACAAACACATACGCATCATCGCACACACACACACTATACAGCACTACACACACTCAACATACACAACACTACTACCAATACATCACATACCGTCAGCACTAATTACATCAATACACACACACTACACCCACGCAACATACAACATACACATATCAATAACTACATCACTAACCACACACATACACTAATAACTACTACATACGTCACCACGTAATTATACTCACATTACACATCAACACACACGCACAACTAACCATACACTACACTCAATAGACATATCATAAAGACAGCAAATGCAGAGGAAACATGGACACTTCACGACGCAATGCACTGACTCCAGGCAAATGACCACAGCGCCTCGCCACTCAGCGAACACACACATACATATCACTACACACACTACACACACTATATAATAATCCAACCTATATTATCAGCATAATCTAATAATTATAGCCACACACACACTAACACATACATACACTAAACACTATGACACCACTACACAACCTATACTACCAACACATACACACATCATCACATACACGCACGCATACACACATACACACATAACCACAACACACACATCACACACATCACACCTACGTACACATTATCAGCACACATACAATAACTACAACAACTAACAACTACATACACAACATAACCATAACACATCCAACAACACACATCCTGACAACTGAAGTATTATGTACTTATTATATATTTTATGAATTGTTTTTATTTCCATGAGTGATATTTATATTCTCAAATAGGTAATAAAATATTATATGAAACACTGAATGAATGATAATATGTTATTTATTAGTTCATATTTATGTTTGATTAATTCATAGTATTATATATAATTATTATTATCTAAGATATATAATATGTAATATTTAGTTAAGTATAATATAGTATGTATGAATTTAATTAGATATATTAAATTGATACATATCAGGACCTGATGTGGGCATCGATTTTAACATCAGATCAGATAGCAGTTAGAGTCTCGTTATCTATTACTTCTTTCTTAGTGAATAACCTATGCGGAAGATAGATTCCTGTATGTCTTGGTATTAATTCCGTTTCTTTGAAAGGTAAAGTAACGACGAAGTTACAGTTACTCGTTACTCCGTTACTTTTAGCTTTTGACATAACTTACAATGACTAACACCAAAATGAGGTTACCTAATCAAATGGTATCAAAATTATAATTAATGATCATAATCAAAATTATTAATGTGAAAAAAACCAATAACACTCATGGATAGACTACCTCACCAAGAACTTAGTCTCCAGTTTGTATCACAATTGCAACTTGCAAGATTTTGATAGTTGCATGCCAGACAGCACCTCTCATGCCGTCTAGTTCACACTCTCCCTAGTATCACAATCTAGATCATCCGTTTCATCATTTTCAGCACACGTATTATCCACACTGTAAAGTCAGATATTAAATCATCAGACACTTTAGTGTCTAGCTGCCATAACACCATCATGCGATAAATTTCCACACCCCAAGTGATCAACTGCTAAAATCACTCACAGGACCATCACACTTACTCGGGATCATGCGCCTAACCAAGAAGCCTATATTTACCTTCAAACGAGTTCTAATTAACCCACCACCCTGCCAAATTTCTCGTAACACTAAACCTACTCTCATAACTCGTATGAGTGCGTGTGCACCGCTACAAAAAGCCAAGGTCATTCCATATGACATAACGTAAGGTTGCACCCTACTGCATTACTCTTCTCACATTCCGCCCATCCTCTCAGACACTAATCTCCTGACCGACGACCCACCATCTAGATCGTTTGGCGATAAACCCCTCCATAATAAATATTACAACATTTGAATAACTCATGGAGAGACATAACAGACAGTCCGTGTCTCTCTAGCATCACGAACAATTGGACCTCAAATATAAACTATAATCAATCGAACTCGTGCGAACTCACATAATCCTACCTCTCTTACACACGGGCATCACTAATCGTACACTACACTTAGCATATATTAGAGTCATTGCAGAGAGAGTACATAATGACCAGTGCTATCCAAGTGGCAGCCAACGGACAGCAATAGTGTCGATGACCTAGGGAGCAGCCTGTCCATGAAGTATCAATCTCGTCACTAAATCAGCAAATCATATAATTCTCCTCAGTACAGCCCCTCGTTTACCCTCATCCAAAAGATTGCTCTTAGTAAAGTAACGAGAATTAGATCTTTATTTCTTCGCACATACCGAGTTTATCATCTAATCCGATATTCGATGTTCCATTCGAGCGATAGTAAGAATACTATGTATCCTAACACCACTATGCTCCTGAACGTCTAAATATACGACACTCCTCGGTGTTTTCAAAGTCGCAACCAGTCCTTCAGAGCACTCGTACTTGCAATTCTCTTGTTCTGACCACGTTATATTACCACAGATTACTATTTAGCTCCTAACATATCATCACTACCCAAATAAACTAGTTATTCCACATAATAATTCTACGAGATTTACCCTTTTAATTCCACTTACCTCTATATTGACTGCGCTGTGTCTTCCATACACTCTCGAGTGAAGTATCTGATACATCCATAAACGTCTTGTATCTCCACTATCCAATAGTTCTCAATCCATCTAACTAATGCTCATCCTCCCATTATATGATACAAGTCGCATCTTTACGCGTATTTCATTTCTGTGTATAGCGCTGCAGTATTTCCATTCCCACTTCTTCGACTTCTCGCGCTTAGCAAAATTACCTCCTCATCTTCATCTTACATGTATTTCCCTCTCCCCATAGTTACCTAATATACCTCTAGGCACATCTATTAAGAAAACCAATTACACAATTCAACTAATCTACACTCTTCATTACTGCCAACATTATGTTATTGCAGAATATTTCGTAAGATATTGCCACAACATAAGATGTCTAACTAATGACAATCAAGATATTCTATCTTATTTGATGCTCATTCAAGAAGTGCGTGAACTCATCTCTATATGCACCAATATAATCAATAACATCCTCTTAATATCACATCTAGCGAGGCTTCACTTATTACTCATAGTATTGATACATCCGTCCAGGTTTGACATATGCACAAAAACACGTTAAATTAAATACTATTATTCACTTCTCTCTACCGTCATTTCTTATAATCTCAGTTATTGTGTTCAAAGAATGGTATAGAAGACTTAGAATAACACGACAATCGCTAATTTAATACAACTCTATCCTGACAAATCTCCAGAACACATCCTTGTTCTCCACTATGATCAAGTCCTTTCAAGTATAAGCTACGACGCACTCATCGACCCAAAATATTATCCAGATACTATTAATCATCCACTATAACTACTACAATATAAAGACTATATATACTAACATTAAATAATTAAATACTAATTTATCAGTTACCTATATAATTCATTTAACTCACTATTATCTAAGTGGGTATTAATTACTACTCCCTAAATTCCTCAGGAAGAGCAAATCTACCCATACTCTATAAATCTCCCTTTGATACACAAAAAACCTCCTAGAATTCCAATCAATCAACCAAGTCTCAATCGTCTCCAATATATACGTGCAATCAATGTCCACCTGGTGAGATGTTGTTAGTTCGGTTGTTTATACTCAGAGTGTTTACCATGTCTTGCATAGCGTTTTCTGCGTCTGTCTACCTATATGGTTGTATCTCCTCGCGTTACCGCGTGTGATGACCTTTCAACTCCAAAATACCTATTCCGTCTTCCACCTCAACCTTCATCAGCGTAGCGAGTGGCGACTGATCAAGTTGTGTTCAGTTATCTGCCCAGATATTTGAGCGGGCAGAACTTCCGAAGTGTATTTGTTCCCACCACACTTATCGTAGTCAGCGATTCGTGTTGTTCATCAGTTATCGGAAGGGGTTGTGATGCTACCATCCCTTCCCTTATCATCATATATTATATCGGTATGTTGATTTGAGTGAGTGTGTGTTTGTCGTATGTTGATAAAATTGTATATGCTGTGGTGTTAGTGTGTGTATGTAGTATGTAGTTGTGTTGTTTGTAGTGTTAGTAGTGTTGTAGTGTGTATTGAGTTATATATAGATAATATATACTATATATATATGTATTAAGTATGTGATAGACGTGTTATGAGTATATTTGTTAGTTGTGTACGTTGATAGTTAGTGTTAGTGTGCTTGTGTAGTGTGTAGTATATGGTTAGAACTGTAAGTGAGCGTTAGTCCTATTATGTTGGTGTGTTAGTTTATGTAGTGTTAGTAGTGAGTGTGTTATAGTTATTAGTGTGTTACTAGAATATAGTCGCGTGTGTTGTGTGTGTGTGTATTAGTGTTAATGTGTAGCTTGAGTTATAGTTGTTATGTTGTGTATGATTGTGGTGTATTATTGATGTCTGATGTGTGTATGAGTGATGTAGTAGTGAGAGCCGTGTTGATGATGTGTCTGATATGTAATGTCGTGCGTATGTTATGTGTGATTAGTGTATGTATTATGTATGGAGTAGTGATATGTGAGTAGAATAGTAGTGTTTGTATTCGTTGACGCGGGTGTCGAGATTTGCTTATGCTAAGGGTACGATCATATAAAGTGTTCGTGTGTAGACAAATGTGTGTATACGGGAGCTAACAAGGTAAGCTGGTAGGCAGAAATATAAAGCAGACAACATTGATCGGTGCTTACATGAAAGAAAAGAGAACGAAGTCGTATACTATTCGATTACTCAAAAACTAGTTCCGTTAGTAACGGAGTAAACGGAGAGAAGTAAGCAGATCGGTGGGCACCACCTCTGATAATGAACTAGATATATATAGATATAAGATATAGTGAGTAAGATTGAGAGGATATTATATGTACATCATGTTAGTATATACTATATAATATAGAATTATATATGATAATATATCATTAGCAAAATATAATCATATAGATTGAGTGATTGTATATTATAAATTTTATCTTATTACTACTCTTAAGTACATTTATTATCTATTCTGAATTATTATATATAATTATGATCCATGCTGCAGTGGTTCCTTATATATTTTGCTTTAGTACATATTATCTATATTCTTATTTTTATTATATGTTTATATTATATTATTATTATTAGATTTACTTATTTTAATTTTTCACGCATTACATTTTTAATAAGAACAAGAAATCACACACACGCTCACACATCTACACATAACACAATAATATATTATATAATATATATATATAATATATAATAATATATAATATATAATATATATTATATATAATATTATATAATATATAATTATATTATATATTAATATTAAATACTATATATATATATTATAATATGTAATATATATTTATATTATAATATAGTAATATATATTATATATTAATATAATATATATAATATATATATATATATATATTATATTATAATATTAATATATATATAAATATATAATATATATATATATTATAAATTATTATAGGGTTATGACTTTTTATGTACCTTTTTGTTAAATTTTACATCTCAATTAATGTTGCAATTAATGATAACAATTGGCCTAAAATCCCAGAATATAGACCATGTACAATATATTTGTCAGTTTTTTTAAATAAATTCTTCACGCATCCATACTCTTTAACAATATTGAAATCTATAGTGTGACATATTTTTAGTCATTCTTTATATTTCATTCAATTTTTAGTGTAAACTATTATGTTATGTTGTTCTTTTAAAATAATTTGTAATATTAATTAATATTTATTTATTTATTTCAGATGTTAAAATATTTAGTCGTTTACAAATAAAAAAATACGAAAGCTGCTAGTAGATTCTGACTGTAACAATAATATAATGGACACAGAAATTTTAACAGGTAACTACAAAACGTATCGTACCCATTACTTATTATACCACAAGTGAAAAATCATATGCCTATAATTAGTGACCCTTTATAGCATTAAATTTGACAATTGAAAAAGGGACATTTGAGTTTGATAAGATAATTTGGTTAGGAGAATTATTATGACCAATAGTGTAATAGAGTATAGATGCATGAACGAGAAATAACCATGATCTCTGTAAAGAATTGATAGATTAGCTGAGTGAAGAGAACTGAGCTTCCCTTCTTGACATATATTCTAAGCAGACAAGTTACAGAGTCTATGAGACTGACAAATCTCATTAATAATAGTTTGAAAAATAATAGAAAGAGGAGAACCTATATGAATTAGTATTTGAAATAAGCACTCAGTTATAGTCTATTGACTATTATCTAAAAACTTAGTGTGGGGAATTGGTATACTCTTAAGCTACATGATGAAGGAACATAGATACATTATAGGAAAGAACAAATCAGAATCGGAGGCAGAGTAAAGGATACACAACTGAAGAAACCGGCCTGCCTATGTTCAAACAAAATCTATTCCTTCAAAAAGATATAAGAAGGTCATCAAATGAATCATTTAATAACTAAAGCAAAGTCGGAGGTGAATATGAATTTATGGATACTATAAACGACAAGTAGTACTATAAGTAGACAAGTTACAGAAGACGAAAAACATTCAGTCCAGTAGACACTGATTTTGCAGAAGAAACATGTAACTGATAGAAACTAAAACTATTAACCTATAATCGACAAACTGTTGCAGCGAATATACTTAGTTTTCTAATAGCTTGTATGCGTTTTTTCGCACAACGAAAGCATCAAAATGTTCTTAAAAAATTTTTATCTCAGATATAGTATATGAAGAATGATGGCGCACCACCAATTTCACGATCAGCATTTGCGGTCGATATGGAGGGTTCAAGAATGCAGAATATAGTCCAAAGACACTGCATGAGATAGAGAAGAATAAATATGGTGAAGAGGAATTCATGTCTTAACATTTTATGATGGATAATGAAGAATATTAATAAGATTAATCAGGTCTGTAGTGTCTCAAGAACTACCGCAAGAACTCTCATCATTGGCATTTTAGTATATGTGTGCAAGCGGATCAAACCGAGGAACATCTTTATATCCATTGAAAGACTCTTGCATAGGATGAGTTATAATACTAATGACCAAAATGTACAAAAATTGATTATATTCCCGAATACTACAGTAGTCAACACAAGTCACAAAAATTATATATGTATGTATGTTTATATACTGCCAAAAATTCAGTTTAGAGAATAAGAGTTTCATAGTCAGAAGCCCCCAGTTTTAATTGTAGGTGTTATTATACATTCACATTATCTATCGATTATGATTCATCGCACATTTATGAGATTCATTTTCCAACCAAGTTACACATTCACCCATAATCAAATTATCAATTCATATGAATGATGTCTTGAGGCTATTGGAGGAAATTACAAATAAACATAATAGGTATTTTACTGTGAGGATAAAACATACCGATATAATTATCAACTAAACTTGGAATTCGAAGAGATCATACGTATTCCTTTTATGAAGCTATGCATCAAAAGTCTCTATATAATACTTCTAAATCAAAACACCCAAGAGAAGCATAGTTCGCCTGCAGATTGAGTTGCCAAGACTGTATACTTACATATCTCTGCGCCTCGTCACTATGCCTCTCACGCGTGAGAGATGTCAAGCGTCTAGAAGGACTATTTATCTCAGTCTTGGCAACTCGAGCGTCATCAATACGCCTCGAGTGCCTTCTCGGTGAGTAAATTCAAACACTTTCTATCTAGCCTTACCACAGAGTCTATCTTCAACTGATTTCCATAGAACTAGCATCTCTGCCATTAAGTCCTTGAATAAATTACTCATGTGGTGACTGTCCTATGTTAGCGTGCGCCGAGAAAAATGATATACTTGCTTTCCATAAGACACAGTGCACGAGAATATTCAAACGGTCGCCCAGGATGTGAGTGTTAGAAACACCACATAATAAAACATAAGGGGGTCTCTCGAACACCATTTATACATGCCAGAGAGACTTCTGTCGTTCTGCTCACGCCCTATGACCATGTCCGAACAAGCAACTCACATTCATATAGTGCTCGTTTGAGCGTGAGCGTAGCTTGCAGCTCTACTCGTAAATAATCTCCATCCTTTATGTATCATTCGATGCACATGCTATATATATTCTCATCTCAGGGCAGGTTTTCTAAGTTTGACACTAAAAGTAATATCCTCTGAATTCCTCGAGTCCATTAAGCAACAACACTTTATAATGCCTAAGATTGTAGAGGTTCTTAAGCAAAATCTTTAGACCACAGGCAGCCTGGAGTATGTCTTTATTAATAATTCTCTTTCCATCAAAATGTACGGGAATATTTTTTATTTTACAGTTATTTACCCCATACATCTCTATAAATTAATTTCTTACACGTGTTCGTGTCACCTTATAATACTGTTATCGATTCTGTCGATTGCTTCTTCAGTCCTCGTTACACAAAAATATGCATTCTGAGATCATCAGATTGATAAGTATGTCGCTAGCACTTCCATTCACTTACACAAACTTGAGATAAATTTTTTTAATGAAACATATGTGCGCTTCGATTGCTCAGATTATAAAAAGTTTAAGTTTTTGTAAAATCCTTCCCTCCGAAAAGATGTTTTCTGCACTTCCCAAAAATATTGTCTAACAATATATCTTAAGTTTAAAATTCTTCCCGCGTTAATCCGTAGTATGCGATCTGCTGCTTTTCAACCTCAATGCGTTGCGCTATATACATTATTATACTAAGAGCAAATATGGCCATTTGCCATCTCATGAAGGGCCTCATAGATTATAACTTCGATGTCGGTTCTTTGTACTTATATTGATACTTAAGTATCTAGACTTAGTCGTTTAGTTCCATATATTCAATCAATTAGAGAATTATATGATTGAGGTTAATGACTTTGATTGACCTATTATATATATATATTAATATATATATATATAATATATATATATATATATAATAATATATATATATAAATATATATATATATTATATATAGTATATTATATATATATATAATATATAACATATATATATATTAATATATAGAATATAATAATATATAGTATATATTATATATATATATCTTATTCTTTTGAAGGAATGGTAATTGTGAGATTGACATACAGCCGGTTATACTCAGTGTTAATCCGACTTCTTGCCTCCGATTTTCTGATTTGATTTTCTATAAAGTTCTATTTAGTCTTCACTGCTAAGCCAATTCCACACGATTTTATGTATAATGTCAAAGGAACATATTTTACTGAGGCTATCATGTTCAAATTTACTTTACAAATTAAGAGCTTCATGGATAATAAATTATATTTCAAATTCATTTTAAATGTGGATTTGTACCAGTTCAGTACTATTGTAATACTTGGAACTGCTTTAAGATTACAAAGATGAAGAGCTCTATATATTTCGCCACACAGCAATCAATCAATTCTTCAGAAGATACTAATGGTTATTTCTGTTTACAGCTAATCTTACACTATTCTTACTTGCGTTACATTATATATATCCCAATAGTCTACCAACAATGTCCCTTTTCAATTTGAAGCAATTTTGCAAATGAAGGATCATACATATTAGTACTGATTTTATTCACTTTATATGATATGGTTATTTAATTATATGTAGCGGTTTGCCGTACTGTCCTTTGTGGAGTTTCCTTTGTTAATATTCTGTGTTAAGTCCATTTCTTATTTCCAGCAGAAATCTACTGACAGCATAATTCAAATTTGTTTTTATTTTTCCTCCTTAGTACATTCTTACATCTGAAAAAAATAAAAATGAGGTATATATTCAAATATTTTAAAGAACATACAACAATGTTACACTAAAAATTGATGAAAATAAGAATGACCAAATTGCCACATGTTCAAGTAAGTTTGGCCGTGCGAAGACATGTTTTCACAAAAACTGAACAAATTGCATTGTTCATTTCTGGGATTTATAGCAGAATATATAATGTCATTCAATAGTGCAACCATCTATGAGAGATTGTATAAATTAAAAAAAAGGTCAAAAGATCAGATAATACATCCTAAATATATATTTATATATTTTATATTTAATAATTTATAATTATTTTTAAAATTTTAATAATATATATACTTATATAATATATATTTATATATATTAATATATTAAATTATATATATATAATAAATATATATATTTAATATATACAGATATATATCATATATTATTATATATATATATAAATATATAGTTAAATTAATATATATTTATCGCATATTATTGATGTTTAGGTATAATATAGGTTATTCTTATTTTGATAATTAATATAGTGATTATCAATGAGATATATAGCTGTTTATACCATTTGAATCTCAATTCTTATTTTATTATGACTCATTATATAATATTTGAGTTTCAATATATCCTCTATATATATATACTATACATATATATAAAACTTTACTATAACCTTACAACAATAAAAGAAATACTAATAGTAGTAATAAAACAGAAAGTTTCGAATAGTATTATTATAAAAACAAAATTTTAATATTATAATTAACAATAATAAATATAGGTGCGTCCTAATAATGATATAATTACAAAGATAGTAATAAATAAAAGTGCGTAGTAGTAATATAATAATATAAGTATAGTAGTTATTCATTAGTACATAGAGTGTACAAAAATACACTTTAAATATTCTGAAATCAAAGATAATACATCCATCTAGATGAATATTGAATAAATATAAATATATATAATTCTTATCATGAAGCTTAGATGCATGACCCACAAACACGAATATCTATACACATTAACATATCCATTATTACTATCGCATCAATTAGTTTCTCTCTCGGAAGAATAAATGAGAAATAATTACGATGAATTTTTCGTACACATTAAGTAATCGGGTTAATGAACTCGTTATTCATTTTTATCACTATCATTCCTTGAGACACTTTTAGATACGTATGTATATTCGCGTCTCTCGGTTTTCCATCCGTTACCTTTTCATAGTCACCGATTAAACTTTTGTTCGACTTATCCTACACATATGACATCAGCATATCGATAGCCTATTGACCACCCCGGTCAAGATAAAAAATCCTTTTATAATGATAACATTAAGTATTAATATATAGATATATTAATATTAATATATATATATATATTATATTATATATATTATTATAATATCTAATATTAATATTATGTAATTATATATAAAATATTAATATAATAATATATATATAATATATAATTAATTATTTATATTATTAATATAATATTATATATATATATATATATATAATATATACAGAGCTTATTTATATACAATATATAACTAATGATAAATATTCTCCAATGAGTATTAAATTAATTATAATATTAATAACTAAATTTTTAATTATAAAGTAATTAGTTTATTATTTATATTTTTATTTGTTTACTATAAGCAATTTTGATAAAATTTATAAACTAAATAAATAATTAAATAAATACTCTAACTCATAAAATTTTACGCTCTTGATTTACGGGCATGCTATTCAAATTTTTTATACTAACTATACAGAATAACTATAGTGATGAATAAGGGAAGGATGGTTAACTTTCGTATAACTGGTGAGTATAACGAATTGTGACATATGAGTAGTGGTAGGGAACACTTCGGGATAATCTGTACTGACTAATCATATATTAGGCTATTTATATAATATATTATAATAGGGGCAGCCCTTCATCAGATGGTAGTGATGAATGTGTGTAGGTTTGAGGTGGAAGAAGGAATAGGTATTTTTGGATGAGGTCATTATAAAGATTAAGGATATATATGATAATTTAGGTTTATGAGCGCAGAAAGTTTGAAGAATGGTATATTAATCTGAGCTAGGTATAGAGATAAAATTCCGGTACACGTGAGATATGAAATGTAATCAAGAATGAGAGAGTGGTGATATGATTGGATGGAATTGAGTTGTAACAAATATGCGTATTTAGGGGAGGGTTATAATAAATTAGTTTCGAGGAATTTAAGAGAGGAGAGTGATAAGTTAAATAGTTACCCTTAGAAAAGGTATAAATAGATACTATGAGGTAACTTGTATAAAAGAATAAGTATATAAGATTAATTAGTTATATTGAGTATATGTTTTAAGATAGCGAAAGGATATGTACTGGTTATATTTATAGGTTATTTCGATAAAGAGGCGGTTATCTGCAGTATTAAGCTGAAGGAATACTAGTAATGGGGAAACATAGGGGCGTTTAGATATAATGTTAGGTATAGAGGATGTGTGAATATCAGTTTAATTCCTCTTGAGCAGATGAACTAAAGATAAAGCAATTGACAGCTGTGCTAGAGAATGACCATGTAATAACATTTTATTTGCTCTATTAGAGTATATAGCTGAACAGTATTTAGCAGACTCGAATATACGATGCTTGAAATATTGTGACTACTAATAAATGGAGATCTCAGATCCTTAAATTTGAATTAAGTCGCTTATAGTAGAATTTTTTGGTGCGCGCTAACTATACTGCGATATTGTATTATATCCTTATATATGAGTATTATTCTATGATTGGTTCGTGATACTTCTATATCGACATCACTGACTAGCGCTCAACGTTATATTAGCCAGTAATGAAGAGTTGTACGACCTAGAAGCTGATGGATATATAAGGTGATTTCATTATAGGTGTTGCGTAAGAATGCGAAATATTCGGTTATTGAGAGATTTGAAATTATGCAGAATATATTAAAGTAGATCCAATTATCAAAGGATCATGTAGCAAATTGTTAGAGAGCTGGAGAAGTGACAGATGAAGAATGAGGAAATCTTTACGAGTATAGATGAATGCACATTATTGAAATACTTCTCATTGTTAACATTAATATCTATAATGACTGTGGAATGGGTGATGATTGTAGCGATGTAAAGAATATATGAGAATTGGAGCCCAATGCGTTGCAAGAAGAGGGTGTGTAACACAAGCGTTTATGGAGGAGTTAATTAGTCTTACTTATTCGGATGATTACCCAAGTACCCCAGTTATTGAGAGCAGTATTAAATATGGAGTAATTGAGATAAATGAGGTTATATTAGTAAGGTTAAAAATGGGAATTATATTTTTATATTGAGTGTAGTATAGAGGAAGTATTATAACTAGGTTAATATGGTCACGTAAAGAGTATGTATACGTCGATGGTGAGCTGAAAGGATATTACTTTGATTGTGTATAAGAACAAGGATGCGTTAGACATGTCGTTAGTATGTGTTAATCAAATCTTTTACATTGATAAACAATACATGATTTGAAGATAAATGATATGGGAATGGAAGAAGAGAAATAATAAATATAGTATATTTAACGTTTATTTGATATATGTAACAGGAGTTGTCATGATTTATCTAGTAGGATAGGGATAGACTCATACATAGGATATGTGTTCATTGACAATATGGCTTGCCTCTCTCCCTAACGGTTGACTACCATTTAGCATCTGGTTAAGGCATTCTGGATTAAGATCAAAATAGATATGTATGTGACGATAGATTGAAGCGTGTGTGTTAAATTTATAAATGAGTTGTAAATGATTGTTTTAATATCAATTGCGGAGTGAAAGGCAGGGATGTGTTATTATGTCTCCTTGGTTATTACAATTTTTAATTAATGGATGGGGTTATGAAAGAATTAATGATAAGTTATGGCACGTTATTTTCATTAATTTCAAAGTGACACTTATAAATTGAATGTGAGAAAAATTAGAAGAGATATGTGAAGAGGGTGAAACCTACTCATATTTATGCGAATGATTTGTTTTGTGCGGTGAATCTCTGAAGAGTTTGAGAGTGAGAGGATTGGTATGAGTAGATAAAATTATTTGGTACAGATATTTGTGTGTGATATAAGTTAAAAAGATGTTTGATTAGCCGTAATACTAAGATAAAGAGTAAGGTTATGGTTGTGAGTTGAATTGCAGTTCTACGGTGTGAAATTATTGCTAGATAGGTGATAGCTAGAGCTGGAAACAAGTGTGAGTTGTTCATGAGTTATTATAAAAATATTTAGACTAGATATGATCGTGGTATGAAAGTAGAACAGTATAATGCAGAAATGTAGTAAGTTATGGGGAGATTGTGTAAATAGGCAAGGATAGAAGATGGCTGGTCTTTGAGCAAATTAAATCGTTGGTATTGCAGATGTTAAAGTGACTTTAGAGTCTAGTGTATAAAGTTGGATCTACATGAGGTTATGTTTTTTTTGAGAAAATGATAATGATAGAAAATTTTGAAGATACACAACACATATAAATAGCTGATATGTGACCCGTAATTTAATGTCATAAGTCAAAAAAAGTCTAAATAAGTTATACGGAGTAATCGATAGTGAGAAGTTAATGTGAGCCTTCTTTTATACTTTTCCTTTCAAAGGAAACGGCAATAATAACGATAGAATCACGGAAACTACTTTTTACTCAGTTAACGATTATATATATATAATAATATTGTATATATATGTAACTATATTAATACGGAATAATTATTTACTTTTGTTAAATATAATAATATATTGGAAAAGGCCTGTCCCACCTCTATAGTATTATATTATAAATATATATATAAATATATATATATATATAATATAAATTAATATATATACCATCAATATATAAACACCAATTAACCGGGCCCATAAATTAATATATTAATATCGATATTCGATAACTGACCAAGCAACCAACAATAATTAATATATATATATACCATAGAAAAAACAAAAATCATATACGGTGCGCATATCTAATACCAATATAATAATATTAAATATAATATTAATATATACAAAATATCGTTAATATACTAATATTGAATATAATTATATATATATTAGAAAATATATATGAATTAATAATATTATATAATATATTATATATATAATAATAGATAATAATTATAGATATATTATATATATATATTATATATATATTATAGATATATATATATATATATATATATATATATATATTATATCATGGCGAGGCTGGCATTTTTCAGCAGTCATCGCTTCAGTTCCTGGTTCCCATTTCTCTTTCTAATATATATATATATATATATATTAATATCTATATACTAAATATATATAGATATTAATATTATATATAGTAATTTTATCATATAAATATAATACCTATATATAATCATATATATATCTAGTTATATATATATATCCGTGTTTATAATATATATAATTAAATAATGAGATTAATTAATTATATTAATAGAAATTAATATATTAATATAATACGTTATATACTAGTAAAACATAATATGATATATATAATATATTATTACTGACTATTATTACTAATTATATAAATTTATCAGTAGTGATATATACAACCTTCTGTTTCTAAAACCATATCACCAAAAATTTAAACTAACCACTTAGTATAGTCTACGAAAGAATGCTTTAGATATCGATAAAATTAATATCAAAGATGGATTATGCTCTTCTTCTTAAGTTTTCATTGGATATGCCCCTACTGGTTCATACTTCCGTCCATGATTACGCTCTCCTATTGAAGAATTTATTGGTCTCAATAACGTATTATCAAATAGTATGTAAATAAAATATTGCATGACTTGATATGCAATGTGCCCTGCTGAGAATCGCCTTATTATCTGTATAGCAATTAAGAAACTATCCATATTAACATCCAGTCAACTCTGCCCCTACATAAATACCAATTAGCCCTTACATCCTCAGAATACCGGCATGAGTAAATTGCTATGTCGCGTATGTTACATAATGACGGTGTCGAACGATTGCTATCACACCACTCTCTCGCATAACAAGTAATCATACAGATCCTCTTTCAAATGAAAGGAGAGACTGACTCTATATACTCTATGCCGTCGTCACATACTACTATGCTAAATAAGACAATTAAAATCATCTCATGCCGACGTTAATAAGCGATGTGCATCTTTGTACGCTATCTGTAAGTAACACATATACCTGGATAGTTCGCTATTACAGCTCAAACAGATATTCGATTGAGCTCTTTATTTATATTTGTATCACAAGCATATTTCTTATCTCGCTGTTATATTCCCTATTGCTTACATATACAAGAAATCCTAGAGCTATACATAACATATCAAAAAAAATATAACAGAGCTATAAATAATACACAACATAAAAATACTTTAATTCATTGCTGATAAACAGACCTTCCCGTGTACTATTATTATCCACAATTACATGTATCATATAATATAAAATACATATTTTATTTTAAAATATTTCTTTAGTTGAAAAATATATTCTTGAAACTCACTTGGCTTATCATTACTATTTAATATCATATAAAGTTTTTTGTTCATCTTGTCCAGCTTTATTGCAAATGACGGAAGACACCCACCAAGAATGTGAGTTTATCATACTCCTCTCTTAAATCTATTATATACATCCTATATAATCACTTAATTCTCTAAATAGAAGTTATGCTGAGTGGTTCCACATTTCTCTGTCGCATCATCTAGCAAACTTAGAAAAAGCACCATTGCCTTTTTTATAAGGTCCCATATTGTTCTAAATCATTTATTTATATGTCAGCAAACTAATAAGTGACCCGATGGACATTCTTATCGTAACTCCTCTGATGTTAGACATCTCACTCTCTTTCCCCCTTTCTCCTTTTCAGTCTCCCATTTTGCGCAATTCACGATTACTGGCGGAGTAAACTTTTGATTGCATTATAAGTTGTACAACCCATCCGTTTATCTTAATTCACACAATCCACCTTAATCCAACCATTATTATGTACCACTCCACCTATTGCCACATGAAATATAACATCTCATCTATTCCATATATGTTTATATTAGGTTATAACCTTTATCAAAAGCTAATTTATATATAATTAATTAATATATATATATTATTATTATATTATATAGATATATATTATATATATATATATTATAATACTAATAACTTAATATTATTTATATATATATATATATAAAATATATTTATATTGTAGTTTTTAAGGTTATTTAATATATATTTAAATAATAATATACTAATAATAATATATATATAAATATATTATAATAGAATGTGGCATTCATTTAAGTTACATAATAACCCCTGACCTTGAACGCTGATATGTATTATTTAATCTATCTACATCGAAAATAATTAAACATTAATATTTTTTTCTTGCATATTAATTTATGAGCGCGACTATTAATACTCATTATATAAATTTAAAAAGCTTCTTCTCATGAACATTGTATTCCAGTATCATGCAATTTTACTATTGAGTTATGTCTTGATAGAGCACTGAGTTTGAAAGAAAATTCGAATGCAACTGCTGTTTAGAATCTCTGGCATATTTTGATGAGAAGCAAGTCTCTTACAGACGTAAGACGAAGTTATAATTTCATGCATGGCCTGCCAGCATGTTGGAATCTAATCTTTACTAAAATATTTTAAACCTTGATCTCATCGATAATACAACGATAAATGGTATATATAATACGTATGATCAAAACTAAATAAAAAATATATATGACATATACAGCATATTCAATATATACTGCTTATATAATATATATCCATAAATATACTCCTATAATATTATATATATATATTATAAATACATATATATAGGTATAGTATATAGTGAAAGTATAATTTCGAGTAATTACTTCAGTAACTAAGAGACTCTTGGTACAATCAATCAACCGAAAAAGAATAGATGAAGTTTTTTCGTAAAAATATAATACTAAACCTTAATTCTCCTCTTAATTAATTTTCTAAATATATAAATAATCAATTAATTATTACAACGTCATATAAGCATAAGAAAGTGTATCCCAATTCTCTTCCCCGTCTAATTATAATAAGTAACCCTATACCTGATTTATGTTATGTTATTTAGTCTATATATATATAGTATCTACTCACTATTCTCTGCGCAGGGCGTTAGTGAGTCACCTCGTGCGCGTACACTATGTACTGAGGCAGGCTCCTATCTTAGCGCACCACCGTACTTAACCTAAACCGCTATATAAACCCCGCTACTAACTCTCTGAATAACCGCCGACTCACTACCCCTGTATACCTATGTCTCTATATAAATGTTAATATCGGCTTTCATCGTCTCTGAGCTTAAAGCTACGCAATTTGACGAGACCTAACGCCAGCCACGAACTGATAAGACGGAAGTCCTAGCTATATTAGTAATTAAGAATATGACAAGTAATCAAGTGTACAGGCTGGCTTGCATAACAATTCACAAGACAAAAGATTATCTAAATAAATAATGATAACTTTTATTCTTGCTTGATAATGCTTTGAAATGTAGAGATAAAACAAAATATGTTGTCTATAATAATTTGTCGCATCTCTTGTAGGGATTTTCATGTATAATAAATTCCATAGCCAAAGAGAAACTTATAGGATGAATCAATAAAAAAACTAAAACTAAACAAATACTTAAACGTTAATGATAGATATACAATTATAACTATACATCATATCGTATTTGAAAAAATATAGAGGTGCTCACACTCACACTTGTAGATCATCCTCACTGGGGTGAATCCTCATTACATAAGTATTATAAATCAACTACTCATATAGAGAAAGTACGTTAGAGAATTACTAATTAAGGTAGAGGAAATATTGAACCTTAAATAAAACTACCCTGACTAATTTAAAATCCTAGTATCTAATGATGAATATATTTAGTTAAAAAATAAATTATAATAATGTAACAATATAGTAATGTAATATATACTTAACATTACTTCTACTATTGACGATTAAGATATAATTTAATATTATAATATGAATATAATATATTATACTGAATATATTAATAATTTAAGATAAGATACTTAAATGTATCTTACTTGAAAGATAGTCACCTATGCGCTAAAGTCGCTATGTACACTTGGTATCACTATTACTATCATATCAAATATTTACACTATAATATATTATACGTGTAACTTTTATAAATTGCATATTTTATGATCTCTAGTAAGAGCCTACAATAGTTTAAAACCCTATACCTGCTATTATAGGATGTACAAATATAAATACACCATTATAAATACAATAATATATTATAGCTATCGATTTATATTATGTTCGACTAAGTAGATCTCATCCCATAATACCAGTATACATCGTTACCCAAGTTAATATTAATCCTCTTAATATCGTACAGTAACTGTGTTGGCTCCGTGTGAGTATCCTCTCTGCACAATATTATAAATAGTCAACATAACATTACATTTACATATCTCTCACACTCAGTTACCGAAGCAAACGTCTCATAATAAAGACTACCTTTGGCGATTCATTCTTTAGACCATCCTTGTAAGGCACGATAAACAATACATGCTAATCCCTAAAAAAGAAGAGTCAAGCCCCAGTGAAGAGAACACATGTTATATAAATATTATATATAGGTGGATCTACCTGACGCTCGCGGCGCAGCACGCCTACTATATGATTCATTAGTACTTTTAAACTACATATATCCTTCTTCATTATTACTAATTACTCTCTATTATAGCATACGCTCATTCATATATACTCATATGAATATATATATTATATATATAGATATGAAATAATATATATATATAGTATTAAATATATATATATAATTAATAATATATATATATATTTATATATATATAGTATAATATAGGATATTATAATTATATATATTATATATATATATATATATAATATAAGTATTAATAATATAGTATATATATAATATTAATATAAGTAATTATATTAATAATTATATTAATAAAATTATATTATATATTACAAATTATAATATAAAAATAATATATAATAGTTATATAGTTATATAGATTCATGATATAAATGAAATAATAAAAATATCAGCTATATAAATGAATATATAGTAATGTTACTAATGAAAGTATAGAATAAGTATAGATAGATATATATTATATATATAAATTTTATATATAAAAAGTAAAATATATAATAGATAAGATAGAGTAATAGATAGTATAATATAACTACACACTAGTATTGTATAGTGAGGTATATTATAGGTAGCTCATACTATTCGTATATACTCAATTATTAGGCTATGAATACAGGTATAGTATGGGAGTTATAAGACTATTATAAATGAGATAGTTACATAAATAAATAAAATAAAAAGTTAATAGTAGCATTGAAGGTAGGGTACCGGAAATAATGAATATATAGGAGAAATAATAATATTAATGGAAAAACCTCATTATTAATAGGATAACTTTATAATCACGTTTGAGACGGATATTATGTGAGAGGTAACCCATTTTCGGATAGAAATAAATAAAAACTAATATATAGTTCCTCACAATAAAACAGTTACGGCATTATAGCTCAGGATACTTGGCTAACTACAATACACACTAACCACTAATAACTAACCATATTATAGAATATATTTAAGATATAGATATTTATAATTGATGGTGGAATATCCGCTAGTGGATTAGTCACTGAGTATATTCGCTGATATCACCGAACTAATATAATTAGAATAAGTAATTAAATATATAGAATAAATAATATTATTGTGATATTCAATATTAATTAAATAAGTAAAAATTAATGAATACAAAATAAAATTATAAATATATTAACTAAACTCAAATAGAATAATGTGAGATAGAGTATATAATAAGTAACTACCTACTACATTGAAATAAATTAATCACTCCATAGTAGGAGATAATATCAAAATCCAATAGATCCACTTAATCTCAGACGGACACTTTGCACAGCAACAAGGTGAGGTGTTTACACACGCACCGACCGAACCAAAAAAAAACCATAAAATACATTTCTTTTACTCCAAGAAGAAAAAAAAGGCACATGTGTATAGACCTCTGCTCTGCATTCTTATCTATATGAAAATGTGTTTAAGCTCTAATTTACAATGGATATTTCAAACTTTATAAAGGGTATATTATAAAACTAAAGTAAGGAACTTTAATTGACTTATTTTGTAAAAACAGTAAAATTTAGCTAGTGGTATTTCACTGATTCTAATAATTATTTATGAAATTATAACTTTTATTCATTTATTATATTTTCGAAGTCCGAAGTTTGAACGAAATTTAAAACTCACTTCAGCGAAAAACTTAGAGATGACCTTTGTATGTTATATCACTATACATTTCTGCGCAATTTGATTGGTTGAGAGATATGAACATTATATAATAATACTTATAATGTGCTCGCAATTGAGTCCGAATCCACGATTTCAGAAATTACCTTAGTGGGCGGGTAATATATTAATATAATTATTAATTCATAACTCTCTCAAAATTCATGCCGCTTTTGTCAATACTGCATTTAGTAAGATTAATGCAATAAGTGTAAACCGGCAATTCAAAGTATGAAATACCTCCTACTTAATAATTGAATAACATCTAACTATATAGCTTTAGAATTACGATTCACTATGGACTATATTATATATATATCCTGAGACTCTAAGTAATATATTATATATAATATAGAGCGGCAGTATAGATCACGATATATTACGCTATTAATAATCTATAATAGAATATATCATAAATGTAGTATAATATACCGATATAGTAGAATACCGTAATTAGGGTACCAAGAAGAGTCATATAAGTACGTACCTAGGGCCTTACCTCACTCACTAGCTTCGCTCATTATAGTCAGTAATATACGTGAGTAGCCAAATAAGTATATATATAATATATATATATAGGACCGCATCAAGGTATATGTAGATGAAATAAATACCAAAATCACGTATAGTATATATAAAGGTATATAAGAGGTATAGAATAAATTTATCAAAGAAGTGAGTTAACCGAGGCAATATGCATATAAGTTATGGTAGTATAAATGACCTACTCACTTAATTGAGTAGGTCACTCAAGTACTATTAAGAACAAGCTTAACTATACTATATTATATATATATATTATATATATATATATATTATATATAGTATATATATATATAGTATACTCTAAGCAGAGTGTACTGCTAGTAGTAGGGTTATAACCATACGTAACGCTCTGCGAGCTACGCGAGCGACTACAAGAAAACCGGGAAGAAAGACGGCGACGGCGAAGAAGCAGGACGACGGGCGCTCCGCGCGCAACTAGCAGCAACCGGCCCAACAGAGAGGTCGCGCCCACAATGGGCGAAAGGTCGTGCGTTCAATTAAAACCCACTAAGTGAAGATCGCCTAGGGTTGAAACTGCTACCTGTAGTGAGATTTGAAGTGGAATGCAAATAGTTAACCGGCAATCAAAGGTGGTAGGGGAAAGACCCCCTATGAGGTGCCCAGTAAGACGATCGGACCCGACCAGATGAGCGGGGGGGACCACTTACCGACACGAACAAAGGAGAAACCGAGAACGGCGACTTGGCAAGAGCAGACGACCCCCGCCCGCTCGCACTCCGAACGGACCAAACAAGGACCCGCACAGGGAAGAAGAAAGACCATTAAACCTATGAACTCAAGGGACTGAGCATTAGAAAACCGATATGTCGTGCCGAAAATATATGCCTCTATTTCTAGAGATGTGCAACTCTTAGCATCCAAGAAGTTCTATCAGTAAGAGGAAGAAGAGGAGAGATTTGATAAGATACCCATCTCTAACAATATAAGTGAGACATAAAAAAAAAAAGGTAAACAAATCATCACTATAGTATACAAATATTAAGATATCAACATACTCCATTCACTGTAACTCATTATTTATTTATTATTGTTATCGACGTAGTCACGACCATTAATAGAGCCAATCTGACTAGCTCATATAGTCATCAGGCAGACCACCACTCACTCATCGATCACTGTCAGAATCTCCTAAATATAGATTATGAAATACCATTCATGTAATTATATATACAGCTGTCTGTATCCTCATTATTAAGATTATTAATGACAGGACAACTCTCTTGGTCCATGTCCCGGCGCACGCGACGGATATATGTATTATTCCAAACCAGATTATTATGTTATTGATCTATCCACTAGTGTTTATTATATTATTGATTAAATTAATTTATTACACACACAATTATATATTCATTATTATTATGTATGTGTTATTGGATTGATTTATTATTTGAGGAGAAGTGAAATTATTGCCAAAAGTAGTTCTTGTAATATCATTTGAGTCACTAACGCAATATTATCGACTTTAATGGAAAATGTTAATTCCTTATTTACTCTAATCCTTCGATCATATGGCCATCCCTCAATTGCTTAAGTTATAGTTAACAAAAAGCCCTGTATCAGACCATTATCCATCTAGGGCAATATGAGGCAGCTATGCATTTATTTTTGGGAGGTCGGGGTGTTACAGGAGCTCTCAAATCCACGACTTCACAACACGACAGAATACAAGCAGGGAATATAGCCAAAAAATCGACGAACAGCGCTGATCCCAAGAGGGCGGGATAATGCAGCATAGTCACAACCGGGTACCTCTCAACGTCAAAAGTCCCGAAGAAAGAGGGTTCGCAATAGAGAGACCAGGAATGAATATTTCAGTCAATTAAAAATAAACAAAAACTAAACAAAAGTACATCCTTGATTATAAAGTCCTAGTATTACCTAACAAAATCAATATTATTGAGAAATTTCACTTCTTGTAGAAACAAGAAGATAGAGTTACTACTAAAGTGGGAAGATCGGATAAGATATGGTATAATCTTTTGGAAGGTGTTATGGTCGTAAAGTAGGAAAATGACGGTGGCGAATAGAGTCCAGCTGGGGAACAATCAATGAACATATGGCGAACAGATTGCGGGGTGAGGCGACCTACAGCAAATTTGCAAATGGGAGGGGGGGGGGGTTCCGTAACATATAGTGACTTGCTTGAGTTGATATTGGTGTGGCCAATACGGAGGCGTGCAAGGTTATCACCTCGTGTAAGGCGTTCTTTCGTCGGTGGGAGGAAAACCACTCCCCGATGATCGGCTTTATAATTTCACCAGTTAAGTTTGCGCTCATCTACATGATCAATATCTCAGCCAGCGCTCGTTTCGCGGTATAGAAATAATG
>JABUQX010046053.1:12500-16689 GCA_015478945.1 Trachelipus rathkii | reverse complement strand
ACCAGTTATTCTACTTTATAGGTAGTAACAAAAACCTTGGATTTATTATTTTTAATTATATATTTAATTATTATATATATTATTATATATATATTATATATATATATATATTATTAATATATATATATAATGTTGTGTAGAAATTTCAGATGCAACCACTATACTTGTAGACTAGGCGCCCCTGATATTATATATATATATATATATATATATAAATTATTTATTATATATATTTATATATTATATATATATTATATATATATATTATATAATATATTTTATTATTAATGATTATATATATATATATATATATATTCATATTATAGATAATATATTATATATATATATATATATTATATATATTATATATATATTTATATTATAATAATATATATATATAATTATATATTATATATATATATATATATCAGTTGTATTAACTTTATATAGACTGTACTAATTTACTTTAAGATATTAGATATTATTTTATTTTATAAATATAAATATATTTTTATTATAATAATGCTATTATATACTATATTATATATATATATATATATATTTATATATATATATATTAATATATATATATTATATTATATATTATTTATATATATATCTAATATATCTACTATATATATCTATATATATTTTTATTATATTTATTTATGTTTATATATATTATATTTATTTATATTATATTATACATAATAATATATATATTTATTATATATATATATATATCTATATAAGAAAATTTCATTTTAGTTGCTTTTTTATTAATTATATATTTTTTAATAATTATTATAATTCATTTCTATCCCATTTTCAAGGCTTTAAAGTAAAAAAAAAAGAAAATGAAAAAAAAAACACCTTGAAAGAGTCAATAGATTTGAAGATAATAGTAAAAGTGATAATAATACTAATAATAATAATATTAATTAATAATAATTAATTAATAATAATAATAATACATTAATAATAATATAAATTAATTAATAATACAATAAATAATAATATAATAATATAATAATATAAAAATAATAATAATATATATAAATATAATAATTAATATAAAATAAATCATAATTTTAATAATAAATCTAATATAATAATTAATTAATAATAATAATAATATTAATAATAATTAAAATATATATAATAATAATAATAATAATATAATAATAAATCAATATATTAATAATAATTAATATAATATAATAATAATAATAATAATAATAATAATATAATTATAATAATAATAATATAACAATATAATAATAATAATAATAATAATATATTAATAATAATTAATAATGAATAATAATAATAATAATAATAATAATAATTGTGGACATGATTTTTCTTCTGGAGAAGTTTAGATGAAGTATTTTCGTTTGTGTTTTTTGTAAACTTTTTTTGAAGATTTGTGAGTTACTTTATTATGTTTAAATTTTATTTTTTTGCGCCTATTATACATCGTCTTATTATATGTGGAACTATAACAAAATAAATAATAATTATATAATATAATATATAATAATAATAATAATAATCAAATATATAATTGAAAACCAATTAAATATTTCACATTGAATTAGCTCGACATCCACTACAAAGAGGAAAAGATTGTTATAAAAATAAATGCTATTGAATAAACTAGTTTCTTTTAATTAAAATTAACTAACTGGAGTATTTCTGAAAATTTTACAGATTTGGAGAATTACGTGAATTTTTTGAACTTAAATTCAACACCTGCCTGCACAGCTCTCCTCCTCTCTCTCTCTTCTCTCTCTCTCTCTCTCTCTCTTCTCTCTCTCTCTCTCTCTCTCTCTCTCTCTCTCTCTCTTCTCCTCTCTCTCTCTCTCTCTCTCTCTCTCTCTCTCTTCTTATTCTCCTTGCACACATTTCTTTCTGAATCGTTTCTCATTTATCTCTCTCTCTCTCTCTCTCTCTCTCTAATATATA
Source organism: Trachelipus rathkii (assembly GCA_015478945.1). Taxonomy (NCBI): domain Eukaryota; kingdom Metazoa; phylum Arthropoda; class Malacostraca; order Isopoda; family Trachelipodidae; genus Trachelipus; species Trachelipus rathkii. The sequence continues at coordinate 14,721 of JABUQX010046053.1, read as the reverse complement.
TATATATATATATATATTATTATATTATATATTATATATATTATTATATAATATATTATAATATATATATATATTATATATATGATATATATATATATTTATTATATATATATATTTATATATATATATAAATTATATTGCTGTGTACAAGATGCAAACCCTGCCAATCAATTTGTATTTGTACAATACGCATAATTACATAAATGACCCCGGTCTTGGTCTTATTAATTCACCCTGCGCGGTCACCCTGTTTGGCCTACGCCGATGCGAAGAGGGGAAGAGTACGTTAGAATGCTTCTTGACAGTAGAAGTATTCTCGAGTTCTTCTTTTGTCTCGTCGTGGCGTAGTGGCAACACTTGCACGCTCATCTGCTAGGGTTCAGGATCGTATCCCAGCATGGTGAAAATACATTATATCTTTTTTACAAATAAATATAATAAATATTTTAATATACATATATATATGTATATTTTACCATATATTTTTTTTATTTTTCTTATATATATATATTATATATATATTTATCTAATATTATATATATATATATATATATATAGTTCACACTTTCATGGGGCATAACCCTTTTCAAGGAGTGGAACTTTTCTAGGTAACTGCTACCTAATTGTGACCCGATGATTTTTCTTTAAGATTTTAAAATAAAAATAGTAATATAATGTAATATAAAATAAAATAATAAATAATAATAAAATAATAAAAAATAAATAAAAAATTAAAATTTTCATCTTTCTACTACCCACAATTCACTTTGAAATTGAAAAAAAAAGAAAAATCAGATTTCTTTTTTCACCATCAAATGGGGATCGATCCACCACATGTTGCGCTCTCAACAGGCTTATAGTAATAATAGTTAGTAGATAGTCATTTAATATTTAGCACTTTGAATCACTAAATTCTTCTTCTTCTTCTTCTTCTTCTTCTTCTTCTTCTTCTTCTTCTTCTTCTTCTTCTTCTTAGATTATTCAAAGGTTATTGAAAAAGCTGAGAACTCAAGGTATTCGAGGAAGGCTTTTAAATTGGATTAAAAATTGGTTATTGGACCGACGACAACGAGTTGTTGTCAATGGTGAGTGCTCAGAATGGGCTGATAATATTACCTTAGTACCCTAAGGATCTTGTCCTGGGTCCAGTACTGTTTATTATATATGTAAATGATATAGATGATGATATTTTAAGCAATATCCCAAAATTTGCTGATGATACGAAACTTGGATATCGCATAAATTGTGAAAAAGATTATATCAATCACTCCAGAGCGATTTGAGTAAGATTGTAAATTGGTCAAAAACGTGGCAAATGAAATTTAATACCGATAAATGTATAAGGGTATTCATTTTGGAAGTAAGTAGGAACTATGAATATGATTACAAAATAGATGACTCAGTTATCAAAGTTGTCAGTGAGGAAAAGGATCTAGGGGTATTAATTAATAAGGATTTAAAATTTGCGAAACAATGTGCTGAAGCTGTTAAGAAAGCAAATAAAGCGCTAGGCTTTATTGCCAGAAACTTCGATATAATCTAAAAGTATAATAGTTCCTCTATATAAAATCTATATATCTGTTCGACCTCATCTGGAATATGCAGTGCAGTTTTCAAGAAAAAGTTGGATAAATACTTTAAGGAAATTGGTCTTTGAACTTTAATTCAACTCTATTTTTATTTTTCTAAAATGATAGAATTAGACGTGACCTAGATAAAGTAAGCTCAAACAAACTATTGAAATTTATTTGGTAAAATGTTAAACAGTACATCTGTAAAAGAATTTGGGCGCCGAAACTTATAACAGTTTTGATGTTCAACGCTTTAGAACATATCTGTTCTAAGATGGTGGATCTAATCGGATCACACTGAGTAGCGACAAATATCCAAAAACAAATTTCACCCACTTGTAGCACTATGGATGTTTGTTAGCTTAGAAACGAACTGTTCTTGAGTGAAACAAAACTCATGAACTGTAAATGGATAATGCAAATGAAATTACTTAATTAAATAGCTTTTCATGTTCACCGCATAGACATATCTGTTCTAAGACGGTAATCTAAATTCTAATCGATCACACTGAGTAGGAAAATAATCCAAATAAATTTCACACACTCTCTAGCACTATGATGCATAGTTACTAAAAACAAGAAACTGATTACTAGGTGAGCAAAACTCATAATGTATATGAATAACGTAGATGAATAACTTTGATAAATAG
>JABUQX010046053.1:2500-5000 GCA_015478945.1 Trachelipus rathkii | reverse complement strand
TTTATTAATAGGGGAGGTTAGAGGATACCAGGCTGTTGATCCATAGTTGATTGTGGTTCTTGAAAATTGTTTGAATGTTGTTGATAGTGTAGTTGTTTCATTACTGAAATTGTGTTGGGATAAGGTTCGGAGGACATTTAATTTTTCACTTGCTGTACCTGATATATTGAATGAGTGGTGAAGGTGAAGTTGGTGTCGAAGGTTATTCCGAATATTTTGGGTGTTTTGTTTAGGGGAATGATGGAGTTGTTTAGGGTTACCTGTGGGTGGAGGGATGATTGGTGTCTATCCGTGGTGATCAAGGTGATAGATGTTTTCTCGGCAAAGGCCGACATTCTGTTGGATGATAACCAAGCTTATAGGTAATTTAGACAAGTCCGAGCGAAGTTTGTGGCCGTGGGTACTGAGGGTTCTGATATGGTTATAGTTATGTCGTCTGCGTAGGTTATTTTTTTAGGGGAATCTTTTAGGGTTTTAATAAGTTTAGTTATTTGTATAAAAAATGGGGAGTTAGGGTTGGATTCTAGTTGAATTATTTTGAGCTTGCGTATTATTCTTCTATTATTTGCATGTGTGGGTTTGTTGATATATTGGAATAGTGTTATGCGAGGGCCGAGGATGTTGCAGTGCTGTTTGGTGGAAGGGAGGGAATTGTTGTGTCCTCTTAAAGCTTCATTTGTGGGTGGAGCGTTGTTCTGAGAGTTGTGGAGGCGTTTTATTATTTGCCACGTTCTTCTCTCTTCAGGTCTGCCCATGTTTTCTATTAAGTGTTTCTTAAATTTTTTTGTTTTATGAGTGGAGATGAGATTGGAGATTTGGGTATTTAAGGAGTTTATTTGTGCAGTCAGATCTGGGGTATATGTTTGTTGTTGTCGAATGATGTTTCTTTGTTTTATTAAGTTACAAATTTCAGGTGTTAGTGAAGGGTTGTAATGTTTTCTGTGGCCTTTTGGTATGTAAAGGTTTGAGGCTTTTTGGATTACTTTGGTGAGGTTATCTATGGCTTTATGTAGAGTATGAGTTGTTGTTTGCTGGTGCAGGTAGGTGGATTCGATGTATTGGGTGAAATTCTGCCAGTTTGCTTTTTTTGTAATTTGTGAAAGTTGAAGTTATTTTGGGTTTGACTATTTTTGTTTGATAAGTGATTATTATTGGGACATGGTCTGATGGGAGATCAATTTCTGTATTCCATGTGGTGTTGGTAAAGAGCGATGGAGAGAAGAAGGTGATGTTAGGGGATATCTTGGTTTGGTTTGCTTGGGGAGGGATAGGAGTAGGAAGGTTTTTGTAGCTTATTATGTTTAATGAATCAAGTTCGTTGAGACTGTGGATTCCTCGGTTATCAGAAGGATATTCTTTGTACCAGGCTGTATGGTGGACATTGAAGTCTCCTCCTATTATTAAGTTGTTTTTTGTATTGATAAGGTTTAAGTTTGGTTTGTAATTGTTTGGGCAGTTTTGAGATGTGGGATGGGGGATGTATATGTTTATTATGTTGTGAGAGATGTTATTGATGAGGATAGTAAATGATTGGATATTAAGGATTGGGTCATTTAGTAGGTTGATAGTTTCAGTTGTGGTATTGTGGTTGGATAGGTTGTTTTTAATTAGTGTTAATAGTGTATGATTTTATGGTTGTGTGTTAGAGTAAATTGAGTCACATCCAGAAAAAGGTGTTTTGGGAGTGCTTTGTTGTATGTATTCTTCCTGTATCTGGGCTATATCGATGCTATGCTTGAAAAGAAAGGCTGAGATTTCGGAATGTTTGTTATTTAAAAAGAGAAAAGTAAAAACGCAAAACTAAACTTACAAATTAAAATTCCAGTTGGTCCGTTTGCTCCGTTCATGTTAATTTGGAGAATTTTTATAGTTTAGTTGTTAGTGCTTAAATTGTTGAGGGGTGGGTCGGTAGTTGGTGAGTTGCATATGAAGCAGGACCAAGAGTGTTTTTGCTGAGGTAAAATCATGAAAGGGGAACATTTGTTTTTGTGGATCCATTTTTTTTTGCAGTGGGAACATTCTAAAGATGGTTGGTTTCTTGTGATGTGCTTGTTGTAGAAGGGACAGATAAATTTTGGTGAGCCAGGGTTTGGATGAATATCACCGGATTGTTTAAGCATAGTGGTGGTAATGTTGATTAAGTTATTTTTGTTATCTAGGTGTAGGGAGATATTGATGTGAGGAGATTGGAGGAGATTGGTCTTAGTTGTTTTGGCCTGCGTGTGATTTTCATTGCTGGGGGTATAAGGTTTAAAACACAAAATACACAATACAAATATAGCAGAAAAACAAAAATTAAAAGCACATATCAGTTTACATAAATAAATATACATGTTATGAAAGTTATATAAATCGCAGAACATATTGGGTCATCTATATTTTGGTACAAGTTGAGGCCCATGAATAGTATTACATTTGTTATATCTAGGTTTAGACAAATGCACATTTGGTTGTAGTTAAGGTTACAACTGATTGAGTGAGATGATGTGACACGGCATAA
>JABUQX010046052.1:30000-40000 GCA_015478945.1 Trachelipus rathkii | reverse complement strand
GTAATTATATATATTTAGAAAATCTTTATTTGTTATTTTCTCCTCCTTAAACAGCAAAGCATAAACAAAAGGGTTAAATCGGAAAATGAATGTCCAGGTTAAATCGATTATCGAAGTTGTTAAATGAATATCCAGGTTGAACTGATTATGTTAAGGTTAATCGATTGTGACTGATCGATTATATTGGTGGCTTCCGTAGAGTGTCGGACGGACCCTATTATTTTATTACTATTTTTATTATTATTATATTATTATGATATGATTATTATTATGTTTTATTATTATTATTATTTTGTTTATTATGTTTGTGTGAATGTAAGGAGCTCCACCAAAGGAGTGTGTACATATTAGATATGGGTATTATTATTATTATTATTATTATTATTATTATTATTATTATTATTATTATTATTATTATTATTATTATTATTATTATTATTTTGTGTTTTTTTGCAAGAGAGGAAAAGGAGAAAGATTGGACTGAGGATGGAAGGTTGCAGCAGGAATAGGAAACTGGAAGAGTTGAAGAAGCCAAGAGGACAAATGGGGAGTTATAGGAGGGCGGGGTTGTGGGCTTTGGTCAGGTAAATTTTTTTTTTTCTTTGTAAGTTTGGTTTTAAGGGAGGAGATATGCTTAACGAATGTAAGAACCAACTAGAAAATGCAAATGAAGTAGTCAGGTATGGAGAATAGTTGATTTGTCCCTGAGATTGTGCAGTATATTGAAGAGATCTAAAGAAGAGGGTCCCATATTTATGGGTGGTAAAAGTTATGACCAGTTTTATTTTGTTTAAAAGTTTTCCAAAGTTGAAAAAATAGTTGACAAGATATTTATTTTATTTTAAGGAACTTGCCTGGGGACCAGTCTGAGCTTATTTAATAAGCACTTTCAGTGCCGGATGATGTAATTTTGGACCACCCTGTATAAACCAATTTTAAGTAGAAGCAGTTCGTAAGGTGAAAAAGTTACTCCTAACTGATGGGACTGAGATTGACTGTTTACTGACTTACGGTTTGGAAATAGTGCTGAGTAATTTAAAACAGGATACAGTTTCTGTAAGTGATGTATAGTTTTGTTTTTCCCTTTTAATGCTACAACTTTGTTTATGAATTAAGTAAAGACCTTAGCACTTAAAAAATGCATAATATTCGTATATATATGTAAAACATTGTGAGTCGTCGCAGACGTAATACGACTTGTGCAGTGGTAAGTGGTTTATTTCTTACCAGAGAACCAAGTTTAAAGGTTGATAATAAGTATTGACAGTAGTGTATAACTATATGTTCAGCGAACACGTGTTATGATTGGGACTAAAATTTATCAGGTTTCAGGATTCATAAGTTCACGGTATATTTAATGACTCGTCAAACGTGAGAAATTGAGAAATTATTATTATTTGCAAGGTTTATCTGTTGTTACTGTTCAGGTTTGTTGATTACTGACTCGTTGAGCGCGAGTAACTGTAAAATGGTTATTACCAGATTTCATGATTGTCTATGTTCAAAGGTTTTATTGATCAACACAATTAGGTTAGTTTATAGTAATATTATTTTGTGAATATTAGAGGTATGTAGTGATGAATTTTATATGGCGATCATTTTGCGATTTTAAATGAATGCATTTAAATTAAGGACATTGATATTTAATGTATGGAGTTGAGTAAAATCTTATGTTTAAATTGTCTTACATAATAAAGATTGTTTGTTAATTGTCTATGATATTGAGTTGTTGGAGTGTTTGAGTATAAAGAAATGATGAAGATATTATATATATATTTAGAAAATCTTTATTTTGTTATTTCCTCCTTTAAACAGCGGAGTATAAACAAAATATTTAAATCGGAAAATGATTTTAAAGGTTCAATCTAAGATTAGCTGAAAGGCAATAAAAAATTTTCTGCTGATTTTATATTATTGTGAGAATGATTATAATATATATATATATATATATATATATATATACACATATATATATATATATATATATATATATATATATATATATATATATATACTATATATATATATATATATCATATATATATATATATATATATATATATATATATATATGTATATATAAATATATATATGTATATATAAAGATATATATATATATATATGTATATAAATATATATATATATATATATGTATACATATAAATATATATATATATATATATATATATATATATACTCTATATATATATATATATATATATATATATATATACTATATATATATATCTATATAGGGGAAACCACATGGGGTAGGCAAGGTAGGCTGGGCTGACTGTTTGATAAATTTTCCTTTGATTTTCATACAAGCCCGGAAATCCTGGACTGGAGAAGAGGTCATTGAGATTTTTCATTTTGAAATTTCTCAACACTTTCAGATTGAATGTGTCGAACTGGAAGAGCGAGAATATAAATAATGCAATAAATAATTATATATTGAAGTGAAGATAGATATAAAGGAATAAGGGGAAGCAAGTAGGGTTGACCGATGTCGAGACTGGTTCGGTGTGATGAGAGTTGAGCTCATTCTATTGCGGTGCAATTGCTGTACAGAAGAATTTCCTGGCGAGGTCAACCATAAGGGAAATCATTTACAAATCAATGGATAGGAAAATAATAAGAACACGTCCTTGGACATAACCCATCAAGAGAATAAAATGATTTAGCCATGCTTAACGGAGAGTCTTAGTACTTTAAATTTCGTTCATTGGCTCTTCATTGTAATTTAATAAATCACACAATTATATGGTATGTAGGCGTTGGCGTAGCATGACGCACAATCGATTTCTGTTTGTCGTATTCGATTTTTAATTTTTTTATACGCAAGCATGATGAAGTAAAAAGGTTACAATTCTAACGCTTCAAGTGTTATCTTTTTACGTTCAAAAAATTAGTAAGGTTTGATAAGTTTTGTTAAGTTGACCAGAATTGCTGTGCAAAACTAAACAAACTTAACTTATATTTAGGTATAATAAGTATATATGAATCTTAATCTTAAAAAAAAAAAAGAAAAAAAAAAAATCGGGTTAGTTTCTCTAATGAAGCAGAGTTTGCACTGAGATATATCTTATAATATATTATATATAATATATATATATATATATCTATATTATATTTATTATATATATATTATATATATATATATCTAATTAATTATATTAATATTATATATATATTATTTTATATATATATATATATGGTTAAAAATTCATTTTCGTCTGAGGTTCGTTATTCGTATATCGAACTATATCGAATATATCGAGATATTGGAGTAATTACGATATAATTCGATATTTCTATATATAATATTATATTATATGTCATATATTATATATATTATATTATATATAATATATATATATTATTATATTATTTATTAGTCTGTCTAAAGCTGAATGTAATAGAGTAATGACGCCCCTACGTAAGGGCTACACATTGTTGCATATACATGGCACAGGGAAAAAAAAGACTTTGACCGCAAAAAAAATAGGGCGCGCCCGAGTGTTAGAGGTGTTTAAAACTAACGATACCCACGGGTCGCCGCCTAGATATCAGTTGTCGGGGTTTCGGCCTCTAGGTGGACTACGGGGGGGGCTAATCCCCCTCTCCGGGGTTCTCCGGAACCGCCGCTCTTTGGTCTTTGGGTGTCGCGGGGGTTTTTTTTTTTTTATTACTCCGACCATCCCCTCCGGGGATGAAACTCCCCCCCTCGTCCCCCATCGGCTCGAGCCCCTAAAAGGGTTAAACTCCTTTTTAGGGGGCTCGAGCGAGCCGATCATATAGGCCTGATATATATATTTTTTATATATATATATATATATATTATTATATTTTATATTTAATATATTATATATATATATATACATTAATATATATAATCAGTAGTGATTTATGCCCTGTTAGTGTTTTGATATCTCTTCGTCTTAGAATATAAAAATTGTATTATTTCCTTACTCCATTCTGTGAAAGAAATATTTTCATTTTAAATTAAAATGCAATGAAATTGCTACATTAATTTTTTTTATTTTCATTGCGACAGTAGTTTATCAGCCTGCAATTAATTTTAAAAGTCAATACTTAGAATAAAATTATTCAACTTTAATATATATATATATATATATTATACTATATATATATATATATATATTATATATATATATATATATTATCTAATATATAAATATTATATTATGTTATATATATATATTTATTATCTATATAATAAGTATACTTGCCCTAGTTAGTATGAATCTTTCGTCATTAGATATAAAATTGTACCTTTTTCCTTAACATTTTGCCTATATTATTTACCTGCTATTGTCTTGTAAATGCAATGAAAGATGCGTTGTATGGAAGACTTGTAAAGTTCATTCTCATTTTAAATATGAATATTAAATGGAATAAATTATATTTAAAGTCACTAATAAATTAAAGTAAAACATTAATGATGCCTTTAGCAAGGCAGCGAAGTAACTATATTTGAAGAGAGAGTTCAGGATCGGGCAAATTGTGGGATATTTCAAAGCGTTTCGGTTCACGATTTAACTATATCGAATTATGTTCAAAAATATCGAATATCGAACTCAGACGAAAGATTTGAATAAGCAGTTATATTATATATATTTCAAAACCACAATTACCTTATTTATATATATTATAGCAATTTATTTTCACAATTCTAATCTTTTTAACTTAGTGCCGCAATTTTAATCTATATTATAAAATAAATTTTTTCTTGTAAATTTTCGTAATTTATATTAATATGCTCCAATTCAATTCAAATTATCAAATTTAGTATATATTTAAATATTTCTATACACTATATTTAAGGCATAGTTAAGACAAAATAAATTTGGCTGAGACACAAGCTGTTTGTCCTTTCTTGTGCATTTATTCATTCTTTTTAGGATTTACTCAATCAGTTTTTAAATCATTCCAGTATAAATTATCTAAGGCACATTTTTCTTTATTTCTAACTTGCCCTACTGTCATATACTGGTTAGGAATAAAATTGTATCGCTATGTGTGTACGGACCCTGCACCATTTCCAGTTCTGTGCGAATTAAATTTATACAAGTATGATAGTAAGTAATTAATCAAAACATGGCAAGAAAAAAAAGACCGCGTCTCCGAGTTCTGGACTCAGTACCTATATATATATATATATATATATATATAGATATTATATATATATATATATTTATTATTATTATATATAATTATATATATATCTATATATATATTTATATGATATATATATATTATATATTATATCTATATTATTATTATTATATATATCTGATATATCATATATATAGTATTATTATATAATAATTATAATAATATATAATCACTTAGTAGTGATTATAAATATGGATATTCTTAGCTTCTTATATATCGAAAGAATTTTTCAGATACTGATAATAGAGAACATAATGAATGTTTGAAAGTGTTTGCGCTAAGCTCAGTCATTCCAATGGAACCTTCACCAAGATTCGTAAAGGTAAGTTTTTTGGGGTTTCTTTTTAAGCTGACTGACTAACGAAATCGATATACCATCCCTCCAGGATGACAAAATACCAACTACCTTTCAGGCCTTCATGGGTTCAAGGCAAGCGAACTACTTGCCGATAATTCTCGTGGCACTCTCTAAATACAAACAAAATTAATTTTGATTTAAATGTTTAAATTTATTTGGCAGTTTTTTTTCTATTTTTTTTAGGTAAAGATTTTTGAAATAAACTTGACAGTAAATTATAATTTTTTAAATGTTGAAACCTTTGAAGTTTGTTAATTTTGCCTTTTATTTTGAGATATTAAAAAATTTATTTAACTGAATACTTAACCTCAGATATTTTAAATTTTGGTTGCTTTAAAAATGGTTCTTACAAAAATTTCTGAAATCAATTTAAAATATTAAATTTTCTAAAAATGCAATTTGTTTCATTTTACCTATTTTCCAGTTGGATAAAATCATAAACATGGCTTCTCACCGCAGATGTCTTGTTATTCTAAATTTCGTAATTGATGGTCTTGAAGAAAATCTCAAGTTTTGCCTCTTTTGTAAGGACGAAGAAATAATATTGTATTTGAAGAAAATACTCTTTGGTAAAATGAGATTGAGATCAAAATATTGTTCAGAAATTTTTTTTAATGTAAATTTTCATAGCGGCGGCAATTTTAGTAATTTTTATGATTTGATTGTATGCGATGAACGTAACTCTGATAAGCTTTACGTTAAGTTCCATACAGAGAGAAATTTTACCTCTCATAATCTTCGCCTTATTTCATATGAAAAATGTAAAAATGGTCGTTCATTAGGATTTTCCCTTGGACAAATTCAATTTTTCCAAAAAATTATTTGTCCAAAATCTAACCATAGGGTAGTTGATATATATTCCACATTTAGTAGTTTAGATGTAAATGATTCAAACGATGTAGTATTAACTGGTCATTATGACTAGGTTCTTTTGACCAAGTAGAATATCGATACTTTTATCGTACTTTTAACTAATGATATAATCGTTATTAATTTTTTGATGCAAAATACTTTAGTATACTTTTTAGTAATGATATGATTATTAATAAATTTGCAAAATTGTTTTTCGTGACTCGGTCCTTTTTGATCTTGCATATCTTCTTCAATATATTTTGAATATCTGCTCTTTTTTGATTTTAATTCAATATAATAAGCATTAAATATGAAATGTAAAATATTATATAAATATATAATATGATATATATAATATGTAATAATAATTAATAATAATTTATAATTATTAATTATAATATATAATTATTATAATATATAATAATAATAATAATAATAATAATATAATAATAATTAATATTAAATAATAATAATGATGTATAATTTTTACTAACGATATTGTTATAAATATTTTTAAAATTTGAAAAATTATTTATGCTGAACTGTAGATGATTTTCATTGTCGATGGTTTCAGCAATTCTAATACAACTTTAAAATAAATGATTTTTTTTAAAAGTATTAAAAATAATCATAATAAATTTGTGGTATAACCTAAAAGATCAAATTCAAGGCACACTTCAGTCCCTAAAAGAGTCTTTTAACATTTTCTCAAGTATTTATATCAATTGAGAAACTATAATAACTTGGCTTCAAGTATATACTGTTCATATTTTCATCGGTTTTGAGATTTTTTTTTTGTTGACAAGGTATAGAATGAATGAATGCACGTTTCCAGCGGGGAATTGATAGGCACTAAGCAGAGAAAACAAAGTTTACCAAGGCAGGGTGCAAGTTTGGAAGAGCAAATTTTGAGAACCATTCGAGGGATAACGTCATGACTTTACGCATTTTTACTAGTAAATTTAGCGAGAAAAAAAATCATTCTTAAAAGAAATTACAATTTTCTGCATAGCAAAGGTGGAGGAAAGTTAAGAGATAGGAATAGTTGTCGAAATAATCTTAAGTATTAATATTGCAAAAGTTTGAGAGGAGAGCTCATCTTTAGCAGAAGGTGAGACTACAATGGTGCAAAAAGCAAATTTAGATTTGATATTTTTAAATAAGCTCCAAAAAACAGTAAAGAAGAGGAATCAGAAAGAATACTAGGTTTTATATGGAATAAAAAACATTGCGTTTTCTACAGAATAAAAGAGTATTTTCTATCACAGAGAATAGATTTGATGTAATTGAGATAAAAAATAAAAAGCAAGAATTTAACTAGTTTTGAAAACGTCGAAAAAGAAATAGCTGAAGACAATGTCTCAGCGTCAGATATCAGGAGAACAGGCATAGTTAAATCAAGATTTAATTATTCTCCATTTTGGAGAGAATAACCTTGGCCGTGCGTTCTATTCACTCCGATGACCTCCTACCGCTGAAGCAGTTATCAATCCATGGGAAATCAGAGAAGTATAATCGCAAGTTAGAAGCATTGAAGTGACAAAAATATTTTTTTTCTAAGGTGATGTCCGTTCCACCTGAAGATTTGAAGGGAAATAAAACGGGATGTAGAGACAAGATGATCGGAGAAACTCGGAGAAGTAAAAGTTTTGCAGTGTTAGAAGAAGGACTGCGAGTTTTAAAAAGATGTCTATTAGGTTTAGTTCGTCTCCAAAAGAATCAAGGATACGGGGAGGGAGCTGCCCAACATCTACTCAGGGTTATAATGGATACCAAATCGGTAGACGTTTTCACCAGATGTATTTTGAGAACTAAAGGAAAGCCGTTAGCTTTGGTAAACATTTAAATCACCAAGAATGATAATTTCAGAAAATGTGCACTATCTGGGAGCTCAGGTATTCGAAGAATTTATGATAGTCAGTAAATTATAACAGAGATAAGCGACATAGTTGTACTCAAAATTTCAGTCTACATATTTAGATGAAAACAGAGAATAGAGACGGTGTGAGAGGACAGAAATCTTTGCTGTCGGAGTATTCTAACACAGAGTTCTGATTAAGAACAGGTAGAGAGGACTAGTCGAAGAAGAGTGATATTCAACATAGTGTAAATTAGAACAAAAACTAGAAAATATTGTAGAAGTTATTAATTAAGAATGATTTGTAATAGAATAAACGGGCAATTCCTTGAAGTGGTCCCATCCCCACCACAAGTATATTTTCTGAAAAATCAGAAAATTTTGATGAACCTTTATGCACTGATCACGAATATGATGAATTTTTTTAATCTGATCAGCATTTATTAAAAAATCCATCCATGTTAGGGTTAGGTTTACTGCAACATCGATCCATGCAGGTTAGGTTTACGGAAACGTTAATCCATACAGGTTAGGAGTAGATTCACGGCAATATCGATCCATACAGTCCGTCGCAATCGTTAGCAGTAATTGAGGGCAGTAGAGCTAAGTAGAGTTAAATTAAGTTTTGTTTTGTTCGTTAGGGTTCCACTATCGAAACCAAAAAAACTTAAAGTAACCCAACTGCCAGAAATTACTGATATCACCTGCGACGGGCCGTGTGGATCAATGTTGCCGTGAACCTAGTCCTAATCTGTATGGATTGAAGTTGCCGTAAACCTAACCTGCATGGATCGATGTTAACGTAAACCTAGCATTAACATGGTTGGACTTTTCCGATAAATTTAAAAACGGTTATCATTTTCCTGATCAGTGCTCAAAAGTCCTTCAGAATTCACGTGTTTTTTTCCCCCGTTTAGCAGAATTTTTTTTTCTTATTTTTACCTCCTAAAGTGCTTAAGTGCCAAATTTGTTTAATCTCCCCCCCCCTCTCCGCACTCCTTTTAAAAAAGGATGATTAACAAATATTTAAAGACGAAATCGTTAAAAGCGTTTACGATTATATGCTGACGCTCGGATCGTACGCCAAACTTGCATTCGTTTCTACATCAATATATATAGTTATATATATATATATTATAATATATAATTATATACTATATATATATTATATATATATATCTATATAATATATATATAATTATATGATTATTATATATATATATATATATAATATTTATTATATATATATAATTATATATATTTATAATAATATATATATTATTATATATATAATATATATAATATATATATATTATCTATATTTATTATACTGATATAATCTATATTATGATACATATATACTATTATATAATTATATTATTTATACTATCTATAATTATATATATATATATGATATATATATATCTTATATATATATATATGATATATATATATTTATAATATATTATTATTAGTATTATATATTATTATATATATAAAATATATATATATACTATATATATGGAACTTGTTCTTTAAAAGGATGTTAACCATATATATCGAACGAATGATGTAATCATTTTTTTCGATTATTTTCAAGGCACAATGAGCGTCAGAGTTGCCAAAAGTTTATTTTTGCAACTAACGGAAATACCAAGTAAATCGCAAAGATGGAAAGCGTCAGGGTCTCTCGGCCTCAGCTGGGGACAACGGCGGGGGGGGGGGACTTCGTC
>JABUQX010046052.1:20000-27500 GCA_015478945.1 Trachelipus rathkii | reverse complement strand
TCCACGCGATTGATATTCGAACTAGATAGGTACAAGAAAAACTGATAACATATATGGAATCAGCGTTATGAAATATGTATGGAAAGATGCAAAAAAAAAAAAAAATATTACTTTGTTTTTTTTTTTTTTTTTATCTCTAAAACTAAGATAGGTACAAGAAAACTAATAACATATTTAGATCAGCGTATAAATATGTATTAGAAAAAGATTTTTTTTTTAACTAAAGAATACCCAGGGTAAACCTCAACGATGCAAAAGAGTGGTTCTCTTCGGCCTCCGGGGACGCCGGGATAGGACTATTTCCCCCCCTCCGGGGAGGGTCTCGAACCCCGCTCGTGGGTCATTATGGGTGTCGCGGGCGGATCACTCCGGCGCCTCCCTCGGAGTATGAAAAAACGTTCCCCCCCTCTGTCCCACCGTCGGCCCTCGAGCCCCCTAAAAAGAATTTTATACTCTGATTTCATATATGTTTATGTTTTTCTACTATCGTAGTTTGGAGATATAAAAAAAATAAAAAGAGTATTTTTTTTTTTGCATTTCCATATAAAAATTTCATACGTGATTCCATATATTTATCATTTTCTATGTACCTTATCTTAGTTTCGAGGATATCATGCTGGGTAACTTTCTTTAAGTTTGGCCTATTAATATCTACTTATATACTATAATATATATTATATATATATATATATATATATTATATAATATTACTTATATATATATATGGCAAAAGTTTCGGTTTGTCACTTATGGGAAGTCGAGTAGTATTTGAGCATGCTCGAGACGTCAAGGTCGTGCAGGTTAAAACTCAGTCACAGTCTATTTGTAAGCGACGGAAAGCAATATATAGATATATATATCAATATAGTATATATATATATATAATATATTATTATTATATATATATATAATATATATTATATTAATATATTATATATATATATTATATATATTAATATAATCACTCAATTAATATCAGTTTCAGGTATTTTTTCTTGTTATTTTTGCTTCTAGGTAGGTGCGTAATTACTTAAAATTTCTATAACAAAAAAAGAAAAAATACCTGAAAACTGAATTAATTTCATGATTATATATAATATATTATATATATATATATAATAATATATATATTATATATTTATTATATATCTTAGTATTATATATATATATTAATATACTTATATATATATATATTTGCTTTCGTCGCTTGCAAATAGACTCGAGACTGAGTTACTTGAACGACCTTGAGCGACTCGAGGTGACTCACCATATACTGACTTCCCAAAAGTTTTTCAAAAACTGACACTTTTTGCTTTATATAATATATATTTTATAATATATATATATCTATATCTTTTAATATAATATATAATTTTATAATTTTATTATTATATATAGATATATATATTATATATATATCTATATATAATATATATATATATATATATTATATTAATATATTATATATATTCAAATCCACCAATTTTTCATTGATATATGGAAATTTATATTAGGCTTACTTCTCAATTTTAATGTTGTGCGAATTTGTTAATTTCTTCGTTGATTCCTTTGCTAATTCCTTTGTCAATTTATTATAATCATGCTTTCCCAATCGAATGCAAGACTCAAAATTTAAGAATATATCATAATTTTTCATGAGCATAGTAGAGGAAAACAAATTGTCCAGACACAAGCTTGTTTGTCCTCTGCATTAATTCACTTTTTCGAGGATACTCCAATCATATTTTATAATCTTTCAATATAAAATTTACCAAAGGCACATTTTTTTTTATTTATTAAATGCCCTATTCTAGTGATCATAAAAATGTTTTAATAATTTTTAATTTAGGAATATTCTTCGTGCTTTTCGTTTAATTTTATAATTTTAGATTGTTCATTAGATAAGTAAGTTAATTTGATTGTTAGCTTATATTAATGGCCATTTTATAACACATTCCTGTATATATAGTAGAATAAAACTGTATCACGAATTAGGTACGACACTGCACCATTCAGTTCTGTGCGAATTAAATTTATACAAGTATAAAAGTAAGTAAATAGCCAAAACGTGGCAAGAAAAAATGTTGCAAAATTTTTTTTATTGTTGGACTTGAATTCGGCTATTATTATGACGCGTCTCGTTAGTCGGACTCAGTACCTCGTATATAGTATATAATATATATAATATATATGATATATATATATAGTGATATATATATATATATATATATTAATATAGAATCTTCTATAGTATATAACTATATAATCTATCATACCGTGGCCCAATCGATAGAGCGACAGAGTCGCATGGCAAGGGCGCGGGTTCGATCACTAGCCCGGATCCTAGGTAGAAATTAAAATAGAATTTCCCACCTAAAATAGGGCTATGCCGCGAGGTTAGTGAAAACTTTTACTATATATATATATATATATATATATATATATATATATATATATATATATATATATATATATATATATATATATATATATATATATATAATTTTAGATTGTGATTTAAAGTATGGATACCTTAGTTTCTTATATATCCGAAAAGAATCTTTTCAGATACGGAATAATAGAGAGAGATGATGAATGTTTGAAAGTGTTTGCGTTAAGTTCAGTCATTCCAATGGAACCTTCACCAAGATTCATAAAGGTAAGTTTTTTTTTTTTCTTTTTAGGTTGACTAAAAAACGAAATTAAAATACCATCCCTCCAGGATGACAAAATACTAACTACCTTTCAGGCCTACATAAGTTCAAGGCAAGCGAACTACTTGTCTGCCGATAATTCTCGTGGTACTTTCTAAATAGAGACAAATTTAATTTTGATGTAGATGTTTAAATTTACTTGGCAGTTTTTCTTTTGAAATAAATTTTTAAATTAAACTTAACAGTAAATTATAATTTTTTTTTATGTTGAATAATTTGAAGTTTGTTAATTTTGACTTTTATTTTGAGATATTAATAAACTTATTTAACTGAATACTAATACTCAAATATTTTATATTTTGGTCGCGTTAAAAAATGTGGTTTTTACCAAAATTTCCGAAATCAATTTAAAATATTTAATTTTCTAAAAATGAAATTTGTCTCATTTTTGATCCCATTTAATTTACCTATTTCCAGTTGGATAAAATCCTAAACATGGCTTCTCACCACATGTGTTTTGTTAAGCTAAATTTCGTAATTGATGGTCTTGAAGAAAACCTAAAGTTTTGCCTCACTGGTAACGATAAAGAAACAATATTGTATTTGAAGAAAATACTCATTGGTGAAATAAGATTGAAATCAAAATATTGCTCAGAAATTTTTAATGTAAATTTCCGTAGAAGTTGTAATTTCAGTAATGTTTATGATTTGGTTGTGTGCGATGAATGTAACTCAGATAAGCTTTACGTTACAAGTAGAGGTTGGGCCAATCATAGTCTTCACCTTATCTCGTATGATAAATGTAGAGATGGCCGTCCATTAGGACTTTCCATTAGACAAAATCAATTTTTCAAAAAAATTATTTCTCCAAAATCTAACTATAGGGTAGTTGATATATACTGCACATTTAGTGGTTTAGATGTAAATGATTCAAATTATAACTAGGTTCTTTTGCCCAGTAGAATATCAATAATTTTATCGCATTTTTAACTAATATGATTATTAAATTTTATAAAACTAGTTAAATTACTAGTTTCTTTCACCTAGTAGAAAGCCAATGCTTTAGCATACTTTTTTGTAATATGATTATTAAAAAATTTACAAAATTGGCTTTCGTGATTAGGTCTTTTTGATCTTACATAATATTTACTAACGAAATGATTATTCTTAATATTAAATTTGTAAAATTATGTCTGAACTGTAGATGGATTTCTCAATTGTCGAAGTTTCAGCAATTCTAATTACAAACTTTTAAAATAAATGACTTTTTCGTACCTAAAAACTTTAAAAGTATTAAAAATAATCAAAATAAATTTGTGGTATAACCTAAAAGACTAAATTCAAAGCATACTTCACACCCTAAAAGAGTATTTTTAACAGATTTTCTCAAGTATTTACATCAATTGAGAAACTATAGTACTTTGGCTTCATGTATATACATATTTTCATCGGTTTAGAGAGTATTTTTTTTTTTGACAAGCTATGGAATGAATGAATGCACATTTTCAGCGGAAAAGAAAGGCGGGGAATTGATAGGCACTATTCAGAGACAATAAAGTTTACCGGTGCAAGCTCGGGAGAGCAAATTTTGAAACCCATTGGAGGGTTACCGTCGTGACTTTACGCATTTTTACAAGTAAATTTAGCGAGAAAAAAGAAATAACAAAGGTGGATGAAAGGGAAGAAGCAGGAAGACTTGTCGGAATAATCTAAGGTATTAGTATTGCAAAAGTTTGAGAGGAGAGCCCAAGGTGAGACAACAATGGTGCCGTCGAAAGAAACTAGCAGGAAAAGAAAAGCAAAGTAGATTTGATAGTAAAAGGAAGTAAAGAAGAGGAATCGAAAAGAATACTAGGTTTTATACGGAATAAAGAACATTGCGTTTTCTACAGAATAAAAAAGTATTTTCTATTCCAGAGAATAGATTTGATGTAATTTTGAAAAAAATAAAAAGCATGAATTTAATTAGTTTTGAAAACGTCAGAAATAGCTTAAGATAATGTATCTGCGGCAGATATCAGGAGAACAGGCACAGTTAAATCAAGATTAATGGAGTGCACGTCTCCATTTTGGAAAGAATAACCTTGGTCATGCGTTCTGTTCAGTCCGATGGCCTTCAACCGCTGAAGCAGTAATCAATCTATCGGAAATCGGAGAAGTATAATCGCAAGTCCCACCAGTTAGCAGCATTGAAATTACAAAAATATTTCTTCTTCAAGATGGTGTCCGTTCCAGCAGAAGACTTGAAGAGATATAAAACGGGAGTAGAGATAAGATGATCGGAGAAACCCAGAGAAGCAAAAGTTTAGCAGTGTTAGAAGGAGGACTGCAAGTTTTCAAAAAATGTCTATTAGGTTTAGTTCGTCTCCAAAACGATCAAGGATACGGGGAGGGAGCTTCCCAACATCTGCTCAGGGTTATAATGGATACCAAATTGATAGGCGTCTTCACCAGATGTATTTTGAGAACTACAGGAAAGCGGTTGGCTGTGGTAAACATTTAAATATCCAAGAATGATAATTTCAGAGAATTTGCACTATCTGGGAGCTTAGGTATTCGAAGAATTTGATAGTCAGTAAATTTGAACAGAGATAAGCGACATAGTTGTGCACAAAAGTTCAGTCTACATATTTAGATGAAAACTGAGGATAGAGACTGTGTGAGAGGACAGAAATATATGCTGTCGGAGTATTCAAACACACCAGTTCTGATTAAGAACAGGTCGAGAGGAGTAGTCGAAGAAGGGTGATTTTCAACATAGATTAAATTACATCAAAAACTAGAAAATATTGTAGAAGTTAATAAAGAATGACGTGTAATAGAACAAACAGGCAATTCTTTGAAGTGGTCCCACACCCACCATAAATCTTTTCTGAAAAATCGGAAAATTCTGATGGACCTTTATGCACTGACCACGAATATGATGATTGTTTTTTAATCTGATCAGCATTTATTAAAAAAATATATGATAACTGTTTTTGAATTTATCAAAACAATCCATCCATGCTAGGGATAGGTTTACGGCAACATCAATCCATACAGGTTAGGTTTACGGAAACGTTAATCTATACAGGTTAGGAGTAGATTCACGGCAACATCGATCCATGCAGTCCGTCGCAATCGTTAGCAGTCATTGCTGGCAGTAGAACTAAGTAGAGTTACGTTAGGTTTTGCTGTGTTCGTTAGGGTTCCTCTGTTTAAACCAAGAAAACCTAACCTAACCCTGCTGCCAGAAATTACTGCTAACGCCTGCAACGGGCCGTATGGATCAATGTTGCCGTGAACCTAATCCTAATCTGTATGGATTGAAGTTGCTGTAAACCAAACCTGCATGGATCGATGTTGCCGTAAACCTAGCCCTAACATAGATGGATTTTTTTTCGGTAAATTCAAAAAGTTATCATATTCGTGATCAGTGCGTAAAAGTCTATCAGAATTTACGTATTTTTTCTCCCCCCCCTTCAGCAGAATTTTTAAAAATTTTACCTCCTAAGGTGCATAAGTGTCAAATTTGTTTAATCTCCTCACCTCTCACTCCCATCAAAAAAAGATTATTAACAAATATTTAACGACGAAATCGTTAAAAGCGTTTACGAGTATATGCTGACGCTCAGGATCGTACGCCAAACTTGCATTCGTTTATATATATATATATATATATATATATATATATATATATATATATATATATATATATATATATATATATATATATATATATATATATATATATATATATATATATATATATATATATATATATATATATATATATATAAATTATATATATATATATATATATATATATATATATATATATATATATATATATATATATATATATATGGGAAAATTGTAGTTTCAAATCACCTTTCGTGCGTTTGTGTGTGTCACCAAACCAACTCGCTTCCCGGAGTCACATACTCTGAGGCCACATGACTCAAGGTGAGTCGGTTGGGAAAAACAAACGTATGGATGAACTGCAGAATATATATATATATATATATATATATACATATATATATATATATATATATATATAGTATATAAGGTATATATATATTTAAGCATATATATATATATAATATATATATAGTATATATATATATACAAATCTGTGCCTACCTAGCCATACTTTATCATAACCTAAACTTAAAAGGGCGTACAGTCGGACCTAACCTAGACTGGATTCACGTTGCATAGCAATGCAACCCTAACCTAGACGGATTCACGTTTAATCAATGCAACCTTAACCCAGCGGATTCAATGCTGCATAGCAATGAACCTAACCTAATGGATTCGCGATTGCAGAACAAGAAACCTAAGGTAAATGATATTATAATATAACATGTAATATCATATATTATTATATATATATATATATTACATACATATATATATATATATACATATATTGACCCAAAATATCTGATGTGACCATATAGACAAAGTAACTCTGTGTATACAGACAAACGCACGAAAGGTGATTTGAAACTGCTACTTATCCCATATATATATATATATATATATATATATATATATATATATGAGATATTAGTATATATATATATATATATATATATATATATATATATATATATATATATATATATATATATCAGGCTATATTGCTTTCGCACTATGGTTTTCGTAGTATATCTGTGGGTCATAGTCTTTGTTTGCTTCGCTCTTTGTATAGTCGCCTGCGGCGTAAAGTGCTATAAAACGAAGTTCCGGTTAGTTGGAATAAAAGTAAAACCCTATGGGATTATTTAATACTTTACAGGTCTATAGCTTTTTCTGGAAGACGTCAGTCATTTTATTTTTATGTTTCATAGCAACGTAT
>JABUQX010046052.1:10000-15000 GCA_015478945.1 Trachelipus rathkii | reverse complement strand
TGTTAATATTTTTAAATTTGAAAAATTATGATGTCTGAACTGTAGATGGATTTTTCAATTGTCGAAGTTTCAGCAATTCTAATTACAAACTTTTAAAATAAATGATTTTTTCGTACCTAAGAAATTTAAAAGTATTAAAAATAATCATAATAAATTTGTGGTATAACCTAAAAGATCAAATTCAAGGCACACTTCAGTCCCTAAAAGAGTCTTTTAACATTTTCTCAAGTATTTATATCAATTGAGAAACTATAATAACTTGGCTTCAAGTATATTTAGATTTTTTTTTTGTGGACAAGGTATAGAATGAATGAATGCACGTTTCCAGCGGGGAATTGATAGGCACTAAGCAGAGAAAACAAAGTTTACCAAGGCAGGGTGCAAGTTTGGAAGAGCAAATTTTGAGAACCATTCGAGGGATAACGTCATGACTTTACGCATTTTTACTAGTAAATTTAGCGAGAAAAAAAATCATTCTTAAAAGAAATTACAATTTTCTGCATATCAAAGGTGGAGGAAAGTTAAAGAGATAGGAATAGTTGTCGAGATAATCTAAAGTATTAATATTGCTAAAGTTTGAGAGGAGAGCTCATCTTTAACAGAAGGTTTGACGACAATGGTGCAAAAAGCAAATTTAGATTTGGTATTTTTAGATAAGCTCCAAAAAAAAGTAAAGAAGAGGAATCGGAAAGAATACTAAGTTTTATATGGAATAAAGAACATTGCGTTTTCTACAGAATAAAAGAGTATTTTCTATCACAGAGAATAGATTTGATGTAATTGAGATAAAAAATAAAAAGCAAGAATTTAACTAGTTTTGAAAACGTCGAAAAAGAAATAGCTGAAGACAATGTCTCAGCGTCAGATATCAGGAGAACAGGCATAGTTAAATCAAGATTTAATTATTCTCCATTTTGGAGAGAATAACCTTGGCCATGCGTTCTATTCACTCCGATGACCTCCTACCGCTGAAGCAGTTATCAATCCATGGGAAATCAGAGAAGTATAATCGCAAGTCCCACCAGTTAGAAGCATTGAAGTGACAAAAATATTTCTTTTATAAAGTTATGTCCGCTCCACCAGAAGATTTGAAAGGATATAAAAAGGGATGTAAAGACAAGATGATCGGAGAAACCCAGAGAAGCAAAGGTTTAGCAGTGTTAGAAGGAAGACTGCAAGTTTTGTTGTGTTCGTTAGGGTTCCTCTATCGAAACCAAGAAAAATTAACGTAACTCTACTGCCAGCAATTACTGATAACTCCTACGACAGGCCGTATGGATCAATGTTGCCGTGAACCTAATCCGTATGGATTGAAGCTGCCGTAAACCTAACCTGCATGGATATATATATATATATATATATAATATATGATATATATATATATTAGTTATATAGTTAGATATATAAAAATAAAATCGTGTAATATATATATATATATATATATATATATATATATATATATATATATATATATATATATATATATATATATATATATATATATATATATATATATGGGAAGACTATACAAAGATACCTCTATGTAACTAGAGAACTACACGTCCTACACTAAAACAAATGATATTTTTGGAATCAGAGGACAATTTTATCGAAGAATTTCAATTTTTTTTAGGGGGCTGGGGCCGTTGGAGGGACAGAGGGGGACGAGGTCTTCCCCGTCGTCCCCCAGTAGGCCGACAGACCCCGACAACTGCTATCTTTGTGGTTTCCCCTATGGTATTCGTTTAATTTAAAAAAAATCAAAAACCTGAATCGCGCAAACGAGACAATGTTAAAAAAAACACTTATTGGCAACATTAATGCTAAACATTAATGCTAAACTATTAGCAACTTTCGGGAAACGGACACGGAGATTTGAATTCTTATCGTACACCTAGTACTGTATTAAATTACATTAGTAAAAATATGAAAATCTTACTTTAAGCATTTTCTATTTTTTTTTTCTTTTAACATTTTCTGCTGTAATATTCTTCGCTGATTACAAAAATGTCATTTGTTTTAGTGTAGGATTTCTAGTTCTCTAGTTACATGCAGGTAACTTTGTAAAGTCTGAAATATATATATATATAGTTATTATATATATATATATATATATATATATATATATATATATATATATATATATAGAATAATATTTGTTAAGTTTATATATATTTATATAAATATATATGTTATATTATAGTTTGTTTATATATATATATATATATTATATAATTATATATATATATATATATATATATATATATATATATATATATATATATATATATATATATATATATATATATATATATATATATATATATATTTGCTATTATATTTCTATAGAAAGAAAGATATATATAATATTTATATATATAGTATATATATATATTATATATATGTTATTACATAGTTATATATATATATATAGTATATATATATATATATATATATATATATGTAATATATATATATATATATATATATATATATATATATTCGCACTACGGTTTTCGTTGCATATCTGTGGGTCATAGTCTTTTTTTGCCTCGCACTTTGTATAGTCGCATGCGGCGTAAAGTGCAATAAAACCAAGTTCCGGTCAGTTGGAATATAAGTAAATCCATATAGGATTATTTAATACTTTACAGGTCTATAACTTTTTTTTCTGGAATACGTCAGTCATTTTTTTATGCTTCTTATCAACATAATTTAGTCTATGCTGTGATTTTAACAAAAATATTTGTTACCTTGGTTCTACCAACTTAGTTTTTATTCAAAAGTTTAAAAACATGGATACATAAAAAGATATGGAAGCAGAAGTAAATCTGATGTAACAAAGAATTTTAATTAAGCACTTTGTGTCAAGTGAATATAACCTAAATTTGTGTTTCTCACTTCTAGCGTGCGTGTATGTGTATGTGATCATATGTATGTGATCAGGGATGCATCGAATGTTAGAATTCAAACAATTGAAAATGCGTAAAGTAATGCTAAATATTATTGATTCTTTTGTGATTGCAAATGTTGTTGTAGATTTTGTTAATGTTCCAAATTGAAGTTATAAAAGAAAATTACATGAAGGGTTTCACCAAAATTTATCCTTTAAATATTTTGGTTTCCCATTGCCTATTTGTCTCAATCTTTATTCTTATTTATCGGTCGTCAATAGTTTGTATTCAAAATCCATTTCTGATTTAATCATTATATGCCGTATTTACTTAGTCATTTATTTATTATTTAGGTAATAGTTTGGAAAAACGGAATCTGAGGAAATATTGATTTTTTTCTGATAATGGCATTTTTTAATATCTTTCTTCCCCATCTTAAAAGCTTGACAAATATTTTTCATTTTAAATATTTTCAGGTATTCAATATATTTGAAATTTTAAATTTTTTGTTATACAAATTTTTATGTATATATAAATATATCAAATTTGTGTATAATTTACTAAACATTTAATATATTTTTTTAAAAAAGTAATATTTCATATTTAGAGAAATTTCCAAACCGAAGTAAAGATATTTTGCAAATGAACGCTTTCGAAAACAATGTTTTCTAACTTAAGTTTAGGTTATATTAAGTTTTTGTTAAGTAGAGATAATAAAACTGTGTATACTTTACAATACTTATCATAATCTTACCGTTATATATATATATATATATATATATATATATATATATATATATATATATATATATATATATATATATATATATATATATATATATATATATATTATAAAATTTTATATATATATATAGCATATATATTATACATATATAAATATATATGGATATATATAGTAAAGCTGTAGATTACGACCCACATATGAGATCGTATTCTTTTCTAAGTTCGTGGGCCTCTTCTGTTCGTTGTTATAAGCTTACAGTAATTTAGTGTGTCTCCTCTGGAATTATGCCAAAGAATCTTTCGCCACTAAACAATTTTATTAAAAACCTAACTTAACTTAACTTTCTAAACTTAGAAATTTTGATCTTTGAAAATGTTGGTCTCAAAATGTGGGTCGCTGTCTACACCTTCTACTCATATATATATATATATATATATATATATATATATATATATATATATATATATATATATATATATATATATATATATATATATATATATATATATATATATATATATATATATATATATATATATATATATATATATATATATAATATAAAATTTTATATTTGACAGTGTCGCTTCATGGGAACCTAAAATATCGATTTTTTTAGATTCCGTTTTTCCAAACTATTACCTTTTATATATTTTCTAATTTCCATTTATTTATATAAATCACACAATTATTCATGGTAATTGTGGCGCTGAGCGTAGATTGACGAAAAATCGATTTTGTTTTCGATAATCGATTTTTTTAAATATTTTTCCTACGCAAGCATGATGAAGTAAAAAGCGTTACCATATCTAACGCTTTCAGTGTGGTCGTCCGAAAATTAGTTAAGGTTATGATAAGATTTATTAAGTTGACACAGATATGCTGTGCATACTTAACAAAACTTATCATAACCTGAACTTATTGGGTTCTAAACTTAATCTTAATCTAAAAAAAAAAAAAAAAAGCGTAAATTTTCGGGTCATGTGGCAAGAGTTGCATTGGATATATATATATATATATATATATATATATATATATATATATATATATATATATATATATATATATATATATATATATATATATATATATATATATATATATATATATATATATATATATATATGGGTATACTTAAGTTTCTTTCTGACCTCTATCGATATTTAAGTTTTAAAATCGATTTTTGATATATGTGTATCGATTATACCCAAGATACCGAGAATCTAAATTTATTCATAGAAATATATATATATACATATATATATATATATATATATATATATATATATATATATATATATATATATATATATATATATATATATAGAAATGTAGAAAGATATTTTGGAACCTTTCAACAA
>JABUQX010046052.1:0-5000 GCA_015478945.1 Trachelipus rathkii | reverse complement strand
ATATATATATATATATATATATATATATATATATATATATATATATATATATATATATATATATATATATATATATATATAGTATATATATATATATATATATATATATATATATATATATATATATATATATATTTATAAATATTATATGTTATGTATAGTATTTAAAATTATCATTTATAAACATTTATAAAGTCACAGATACGATATCCGCCAATTGCTTTGGGCACGGATTAGTCCCATTTTTAATGTGTTAAAAAAGTTATTTAATAGTTATTATTCTTCCTTTTCGTTTCAATTTTGATAATCTTTATATTTATTATGTAATAATTTCAATTATTTCACCAACTTTCAAAAATAAGAAAATATTATCGTAACATGATGAAATTTGCAAAAATAGATCGGTTTCTATAATGTCAACTCGTGCTGAGTACGTATAGCACGAGTGCAGGAGTCGCTCTTCTGATATATATATATATATATATATATATTGTTGCATATTATATATATATATATTGTTTATTATTATTATATATACATATATATATATATTATATATTATATATATTATTATATTATATTATTATTATTATATATATATATATTATTATTATATTATTATATATACATATTATTATTATTATTATTATTATTATATATTATGTTATATTATTATTATTAATATTATTATACATATTATTATATACATATTATTATATTATTATTACATATATTATTACATTATTACATTTTGTTATTAGGAAAAACATACATATATTATTATTGAAGAAGAAAGATAATCTGTACACTCCTAGTGAACAGCAATCAGTTATTAATAATTACATATATTATTATATATATATATATATATATATATATATATATATATATATATATATCTTATATATATATATATATATATATATATATATATATATATATATATATATATATATATATATATATATATATATATATATATATATAAAATCCACAATTACCTTATTTATATATTGTAAATTTATATTAGCATACTTTCCTATTGAAATTTAGCGCCGCCAAATTTTAATTATAATTATAAAATATTTCTTTCTTGTAAACTTTCGTAAATTTATATTAATATGCTTTCCAAATCGAATTCAAAAAATCAAATTTTAAGTATAAATTTAGAATATTTCTAGTACTACTATATTTAAGTATAGGAAGACAAATAAATTGGCTAGACTCAAGCTTGTTTGTCTTCTCTCTGCATTAATTCATCTTTTTGAGGATACTTCAATCAGATTTTATAATCGTTCAGTATAAAATTAATCCTAAGACACATTTTTTATTTAAACAAAACAATACCATAGGGTAGATGCATAACAAGTTGCCTAATGCATGGCAGTGATCACAAATGTTTTAATAATTTTTAATTTAGAAATATTCTCCCTTGAAACTTTTCGGAATCTTTATATTTTGATTTTCATAGATAAGTAAGTTAATTTATTTTAGTTTGTTTAATGTCATTTTATAACATACCTGTATATGTAGTAGAATAAAACTATCACTAATTAGGTACGACACTGCACCATTCAGTTCTGTGGGAATTAAATTTATACAAGTATGAAAGTAAGAAGTAATTAGCCAAAACGTGGCAAGAAAAGTGTAGCAAAAAAAAAAAAAAAAAAAAAGGTAGAAAAAGCTCATATACAAGTTACTTATTGTTAGACTTGGATTCGGCTATATTTGACCGCGTCTCAGAGTTCTGACTTGGTATCCTATATATATATATATATATATATATATATATATATTTATATATAATATTATATATATATATATATAATAAATATATATAATATACGTATATATATATATAATATATATATATATATATAATATATAATATATATATATATATATATTATATTATATATATATACTTTATATATATTATTATACTATATATATATATATAATTTTAGATAGTGAATACTTAAAAATATGAATATCTAGTTTCTTATATATCCGAAAAGAATCTTTTCAGATACGGAATAATAGAAAAAAGATAATAAAGTTTGAAAGTATTTGCGTAAGCTCAGTCATTCCAATGGAACCTTCTTCAAGATTCGTAAAGGCAAGTTTTTTGTGTGTGTGTTTCTTTTTAGGCTAACCAATGAAATCGATATACCATCCCTCCAGGATGACAAAATACTAACTACCTTTCAGGCCTTCATGAGTTCAAGGCAAGCGAACTACCTTGCCCCGCATAAAATTCTCGTGTCACTTTCTAAATACAAACAAAATTAATTTTGATTTGAATATTTAAATTTATTTGGCAGTTTTTTTTCTTTTTTTTAATTAAAGATTTGAAATAAACTTAAAAATTATTATTTTTATGTTGCGAAAACCTTTGATGTATGTTAATTTTGCCTTTTATTTTGAGATATTAATAAATTTATTTTGCTCATGTCCATTATCTGTGACTAATGTAGCCGAAGTCAATTTATTTTTTCATAATTTACGTTGAAGAACAAAATGTACAACACCGAGCATATTAAAAAAAGTGATTTTTTTTCTCTATATTTATATAACTATTTTACAGCATGTTTAGTAGTAAATTTGTTTATTGAAACAATGGAAAGTGAAATAAATTATACACTAATATAAGTTTGGTTAGGTTAAGTAAAGTTAAGTTGTTACATAGATTTATACTTGTTTTTTTTTTAAACATTTTTAGAGGTGTGAAGCCCTTTTATTACAATAGTTTTATTTTGACTTTTATCACAATACAGTTTTATTTTGACTTCTATCAAATAAAAATGTGTTTGGATCCATACATTCGTAATGGATAAAACTCACTCACAGATAATAGACATGATCCATTTATTTAATACTTAACCTCATATTTTAAATTTTGGTTGCTTTAAAAAAATGTGGTATTTACCAAAATTTCCAAAATCAATTTAAAATATTGAATTTTCTAAAAATTTCAATTTTTTCATTTTGAAACCATTTAATTTACCTATTTCCAGTTGGATAAAATCATAAACATGGCTTCACAAAACAGATGTTTTGTTACGTTAAATTTCGTAATTGATGGTCTTGAAGAAAACCTAAAGTTTTACCTCACTTCTAACGACGAAGAAGTAATATTATATTTGAAGAAAATACTCTTTGGTGAAATAAGATTGAAATCAAAATATTGCTCAGAAATATTTTATGTAAATTTCACTAGAAGTTGTAATCTTAATAATTTTTATGATTTGGTTGCTTGCGATGAATGTAACTCTGATAAGCTTTACTTTACATTATTTGATAGTGTAAATTGGGGATTTCACAATCTTCATCTTATTTCATAAGAAAAATGTAAGAATGGTCGTTCATTAGGATTCTCCATTCTACAAATTCAATTTTTCAATAAAATTATTAGTCCAAACTCTAATCATAGGGTAGTTGATATATATTGCACATTTAGTGGTTTAGATGTAAATGATTCAAACGATGTAGTATTAACTGGTCTTCATGACTACTTTTTGACCTAGTAGAATATCAATACTTCTGTTGTCTTTTTAACTACTATAATTATTAAATTTTGTAAAACTAGTTAAGTTACTAGTTTCTTTCACCTAGTAGAAAGTCAATACTTTAGCATACTTTTTACTATAAAATGATATGATTACTATAAATAAATTTGCAAAATTAGCTTTCGTTACCAGATCTTTTTGATCTTGCATAATTTTTACTAACGATATGATTATTGTTAATATTATTAAATTTGTTAAATAATAATGTCTGAACTGTAGATGGATTTTTCAATTGTCAAAGTTTTCTGCAATTCTAATTACAAACTTTTAAAATAATGATTTTTTTCTTACCTTTTAGAACTTTAAAAGTATTAAAAATAATCATAATAAATTTTTGGTATAACCTAAAAGATTAAATTCAAGGCATACTTCACACCCTAAAAAGAGTCTTTTTAACATTTTCTCAAGTATTTACATGCAAATGAGAAACTATAGTAATTTGGCTTCAAGTATATACATATTTTCATCGGTTTTGAATTTTATTTTTTTTTTAAATTTTTTTTTTTTGACAAGGTTTAGAATGAATGAATGCACTTTTCCAGCGGGGAATTGCTAGGCACTAAACAGAGACAACAAAGTTTACCAAGGCAAGGTGCAAGCTCGGGAGAAAAATTTTTGAAAACCATTGGAGATACCGTCATGACTTTACACATTTTTACTAGTAAATTTAGCGAGAAAAAAAATCATATCCTTAAAAGAAATTACAATTTTATGCATAACAAAGGTGGAGGAAAGGGAAGAAGCAGGAATATTTGTCGGAATAATCTAAAGTATTAATATTGCAAAAGTTTGAGAGGAGAGCTCATCTTTAGCAGAATTGGAGACAACAATGATGCTGTCGAAAGAAACTAGCAGGAAAAGAGAAGGAGCAAAGTTAGATTTGATATTTTTAGATAAGCTCCAAAAGGAAGTAAAGAAGAAGAATCGGAAAGAATATTAGGTTTTATACGGAATAAAGAACATTGCGTTTTCTACAGAATAAAAGAGTATTTTCTTTCACAGAATAGATTTAATGTAATCGTGATTAAAAATAAGAAGCATAAATTTAATTAGTTTTGTAAACGTCGGACATGGCTGAAGACAATGTCTCTGCGAAAGATATCAGGAAAACGGGCACAGTTAAATCAAGATTTATCTATTATTCTCCATTTTGGAGAAAGTAACCTTGGACATGCAATCTGTTCAGCTCTATGGCCTCCTACCACTGAAGCAGTTATCAATCCATGGGAAATTAGAAGTATAATCGCAAGTCTCACCAGTTAGAAGCATTGAAGTGACAAAGATATTAATTCTAATAAGGTGATGTCCATTCCAGCAGAAGACCTGAAGAAATATAAAACGTGATGTAGGGATAATATGAAAGGAGGATCCAAGAGAAGCAAAAGTTTAACAGTGCTAGAAGGAGGACTGCAAGTTTTTAAAAAAATGTCT
>JABUQX010046051.1:0-26848 GCA_015478945.1 Trachelipus rathkii | reverse complement strand
GAGTATTATTGGAATTGTTTTATACTCCCAATTGACATTATTATATTATTATTATTATATTTTATATATTATTATTTATTATTATTATTATTATTATTATTATTATTATTATTATTATTATTATTATTATTATTTTAATTATTTTAATTTAATTTTAATTTTATTTTATATTTTATTGTTATTGTTATTTTGTTATTTTTATTTTTTATTTTTATTTTTTATTATTATTATTATTATTATTATTTTATATTATTAATTATTATTATTATATTTAGTTTTTATGTTTGATTTTATAATGACATTCAACATTTTATATATACCACTTTTTTCTGATTGTAATTGACAATTTGCTTTTATTAACTATTAACTTTTTTGTTTATGAAAGTTATTTATGTTTATTCATTAATAATAATAATAATAATAAAAATAATATTAATAATATAATAAAATAATAATATAAGAATAATAATAATAATAATAATAATAATATAATCAATATAATAATAAAATAATAATAAATTCTGTTGTGTGTTTGTTTTAACCAAGGATGTTTTTTTGTTTTTTCTAGTACCAAGTATGTTAGTTTTTATGCACCCATATATTATAATATATTAATATATATATAATATACTATATAATATATATATATATATATATATAATATACTATATATATATATATATATAATACTATATATATATATTATATATATTATATAATATATATATATATATATATATATATAATTCCATAAAAGGGCCAGGAGAATTATCTCCTCTGCATCAGCGTTCTTGCTGGTTCTGTATAACAGAATCTGGATCGAATCCTCGTTTTCCATTTATTTGGACTACCAGCTTTGTAATCCCTATTCCCAAACCTGGGAAAGATTCAAATTTGACGGACAACCAAAGACCAATTTCGCTGACCTGTCATGCTTGCAAATTAATGGAGAAAATCTTTCAGGCCGCTTTTTCCCTGTTCTGGAGAGCCGTCACGCTTTTTCGAACTTCCTTATATATTTGGTTCCGAAAAACAATCCCTTGTTAAAACGGATCATGATATCCGGGAAAGCCTTCTTATTGGTGGTTGGCGCTGGGATGTTTTGGTGTTTTTTTTTTTCTTACCTTTGAAAAAGGCTTTTTCCGAGGACAGCTACCTCTCTTTATTAAATGCCTTCTGTCAGCCAGATCCATTAAGGTTCTAAAAACTGGTGCCCTTCTGTTCTATCATACCACTTTACTTCTGGCTTATGAAGGTGTTTCTCAGGCAGTGTTCGAAGCTTATGACAAGATTTCAAGACCAGCTTTACTTCTATCCCAGCGACGATCAATTTTCTCTCTTATGTTGATGACCTGGAGTTGTGTATATTGAAGATGCCAGGTTGCTATTTCCTGAAAGGCAACTTCAACTAGCTATTCAGAATATTTCACAATGAGGTAATTCCCATGCCTTCTATTTCTCACCCACAAAAACCTCAGCGTACTATTTATGGAAAAAGTTATTCGAAGACCTGCCACCTTTCTCCCGAACTAACCTTATATTGGTTCACCCATTCCTGTAATTTCACAATTAAATTTCTAGGACACATTTTAGTGACCACCTAACATACGCACCACACATTAAACTCCTGAAAACCGATTTGTCATCTCGTGCTTGACCTATTACGTCATCGTCGTCTCAAATTGGGGTGTGATCGCAAGTCCCTTTTATCGTCTCTGACACGCCCAACGATCGAAGCTGGACTGTGGATGCTAAATCTACGTACACCTGTTAGAAATCTCATCCAAACGGGGCTATACGTATCTCCATTGGGCGTATTCCGATCGTCCCCCGGGTGAGCCATTGAAAGTTGATCCTATGTGATGTCACTTCTCTCTTAGATGGGTAGTACATTCATGTGCACAAGTTATCTTCGCTTTCCAAACCCAAATACCATCTGCTAAAACCGATTCTGCAAGAGATCCTCAGAATCCTCCTTACTGCCATTTGCAAAACACAGTTTATAAACATCCTTAACTTCCTCAAAATCTCTTTGCGAAAGGTGCTGCGTTCTCTTTGATGAAGGGTATTACACCTTGGCTATTCCTTGCTCCCATCATTTATATTAGTCTAACCTCTCTCTCTCTCTCTCTCTCTCTAAATCTAGGCCATCGTTGCTTTGTAAAGGCACATTCCGTTTTCCACAGTCACGGTGGATTCTAGTCCAGGTTTACTTGAAGCGGCTATAAAACGGGACAGGCGTGGGTTCGTCTGTTGTCTTCCCTGACAGTAAAATCTCCTATACCCTCCCCCTCATGCTTCAATTTTTACGGGAGAATTAATGGCTATAATTATTGCCCTTTTCTCAAAATTATATATTCCTAAGACCACTCTTATGTCATTATTCAGATTCGCTCAGCGCCCTCCAGGACGCTTAAAACCCCCTACCTCTAAAAGCAGTAGCATCGGTGGTACAAACAATGTTCTTCGGCTTGCTCCACTCTCGTAAGAAACAAATCATAATATGTTGGCCCCCTCTCACGTAGGGGTAACTGTCAACGAAATCGCTGAAAGAGAGGCCAGAATGACCACCTCTTCTTTTTCCGGAGCTGTTCTAGGTACCTTCCCGATGTCATTCACAAGGTTGCTCCTCAATTGATTATTTATCTGCTTTCGACAAGGCTTCAAGTCTACTTCCAGGAATGCTTGTGCGAGTGATCAGCGAGGGGCAAACTCTTAGAAATAAATAGAAAGCGAATTGGTAAGTGGTTTTCCTGTTCTCACCGACGAAAGCGCTTGCACGAGGTGATACTTGCACTCCTCTACATTGGCCACACCCCCATCACTCGCAGCCACTACATATCAAGGGATCCTCCTCCCATGTTGCACATTTTTGCCGTCGCATTCCCGCAATCTGTTCACACATATCTTCATTAAATGCCCGTCAACTAGCCCCATTCGCCGTCGCATTTTCCTACTCTAGGTTCATAAACTTCCAAAAAGGTTTTCCCACATCTTATACTGAATCTTCCCACTTTAACAGTAGCCTCTATTTTCTTTTATCTCCAAAAACTAAATATTTCCTCACAGTATTTAATTTTTATGTAATATTTAGACTTTTATAATGAAGGACATTTTTTGCCTAATTTGAGCGGATGTTCATTTTCACTATCTTTTATTTCAAGTTGTGACATCTAAAAGTGTGTAAGCCAGACCTACCCGACGGGATAATATTCAAACCCAGTCGGGGCGCTGTCCTGTGTGGGCCGTCGGTCTGCTAAAATCTGAAAAAAGAAATTAATATATATATATATAGATATATATATATATATTAATATATATAGATATTATATATTATATATATATATATTATGATATATATATACTATATATATATAAATATAGATATATATAAATAATATATATATATAATATATTTTAAAAAAGATTTTTTTTTTTTTTGCATTTTTCAATATTTTTATATTTTAAATGTGTATATCTTTTCTTTTTTGTTTTTTTTCTTCTTACCGCAAAGAAAGTGATTGCCCTCTATTTCCTTGATGAAGGAACTCACCAAATTCTTATTTCATGATATTGCCTCTATCTTTCTAATATTCTCCTTTATTATATATATAATATATATATTAGATATATATATATATAATATATTATAATATAATAATATAGATATAATATATATATATATCATATATATATATATATATTAATATATATATATATATATATAATATATATATATTTATAATATATATATATATATATATATATATATTACTTATATATATATATATATATATATAATTATATTATATATTTATATATATATATATATATAATATATATATATATTAATATATATAGTATATATATATATATTATATATATATATTATATGATAATATATATATATATATATTATATATATAATAGTGCTAAGTAATAAGCATCTTCTTTATTATATATATTATATATATTATAGTTATATATAATATACTATATAATATATATATATAATATATAGTATATTTTGTAAGTATATATTATATATATATATATAATATATATATATATTATATACCCAACAGCGAGGTGCGGGTTCGAAACCCACTTAGGGATATTATATATATATCATATTATATATATATATTAATAATTATATATATTATATATTATATATATATAATATATATATATATATATATATATATATATATATGGTTAGATACACCTTAAATAAGATTTAATTTTGCAGATATTGATGAAGGTCATCAATAGTTGATAGTAAGTGTTTAAAGTTTTATAGCTTAACTCATTTAAAGCCGAGGAAAAGCTAACATATTTTTTGTTCAAGAACTCTTCATATTTCAGAATTAGTAATATATATATATATATATATATATATATATATATATATATTATATATATATATATATAATTATATATATATATATAGTATATGATATATATATATATAAACTAGTGGGAGATAGGGTTAGCCATGGCCCCCAGATTGCCCCACTGACCCTCCCCCATTATTTCTTATAAATTTAAGGATTTCGATTTTTTTTTTTTTTTTTTTTTTTTATTTAGCATTGTTTTTGATGGCGGAAAAAAAGTTTATTTTTTGCTGGCTGTGTTGAATTAATTGAATAATTAATTAATTGAAATTGAATTTTTATTGAATCGAATTTAAATTTTAAATTAAATAACTTTTTTTTTTTATTTATATATATTTAAAATTTTAAACTTTTAAATTGAATTTAAATTTTATGAATCATGATTTATATCGACTTTTGTTGTGTGAAACTTTTCGGTAGCTTCTGAAATAAGAAAAGTGTGAATTTTAATATATATATATATATATATATATTATATATATAATATATATTATAATATATATAATATATATATATATATATATATTATATATATATATTAATTATAGATATATATATATATATATATATATTATATATATATATATTATATATATATATTAATAAATATGGGTATATAAATAATAGATATATATATATATATATATATATACTACCAAAAAATTTGATTCTGCTCCTCTAATTTAAAAACAAATTCCATTTTTTTTGGTTGTCAGTATCTGTTAATCCAAACAACAATTTGGGATTCTCATACAAAAAGCAGTAATGTGGGGCGACTCTTACATACATTATCTTACAGGTGAATATTCCAAAAATGTCAAAATATTCGTCAAATAAATATTTGACGAATGTAAAGTTTAGGCGGGAGATTCGTAACCCCACCCCCCACTGATTGTAGCTTGTCTGCTTAGAGCCTTTTTCACCAGAAATAATATATATATATATATATATATATATATATATATAAGAACATACAAATACATATATATATATATATATATATATATATATATATATATATATATATATATATAGGGCCTTCTTTGGAATTGGCCCGGTAATCGATATTGATTATTTTTTATAATATCGATATTTTTATTTTAAAAATATCGATTATTTTTCATAATATCGATATTATTGTTTTTAAAAATATCGATTATTTTTATTTTTAATGATAAATTTAAAGATTTTCATTTTTTTAATATTATTTAATATTCTGTGAAGTAACTTCGAAATTTAAATGAAAAATTAAAGATTTTAATTTTGTATTATATTATCTTATATTCTGTGAAGTAAACTTTTTATTTAATAATCGATTAGTTTATAATCTTTTTTTTGCAAAGATTTAATTGGGTTATCATATTTTAAATTTAGATTTAACAAACATTCTCAATGATCATTGTTGTTAAACTTTTTCAAGATATTAATACGAAAGAAAAAGCAATTATATTTCTAATGAATCATGGAATATTTCACTCTTCAAGAATGTGTAAGAATAACCATACAATGAAACTTTCATTAAGTACTAATAAGGATAGATGGAGATGTCATTTAAAGAATTGTGAACAAGAAATACGCTTGCGAAAGGACACATGGTTAGAGTCTAGTAACCTAGCTTTTGAAACTATCATATATTTCATATTTTGTTGGTGTAAAAATTTATCAACAAACACATTAAATATATATCGATTACCGGGCCAATTCCAAAGAAGGAAAAATAAAAAATAATCGATATATGAAAATAAAATCAATTTTGATATTATTAAAAAATAATTATATCGATACCGGCCAATTCCAAAGAAGGCCCATATATATATATATATATATATATAATATATATATATATACTATATATATATATATATATATATAGTATATAAGAAATTTGTTAATTACATGAAAATAAGAAAAAAATTGAAGGGAAAAATAAAACATCAAAGGGCGATAATGATAATGACAATAATAATAATGATAATAATGCTAATGATAATAATAATAAATAATAAATATATTTATAATAATATTAATATAATAAAAATATAATAAATAATAATAAATAATAATAAAACAATTAAATAACATAATATATAATAATAATAATAAGAATAATAATAAAACAATTAAAATAATAATAATTAATAATAATAATATAATAATAAGAATTTAATAAATTTCTTGTTTAATTTGAATGAATTTTTATTGATTATAAATAAATTAATAATAAATAAATAAATAAATAATAAATGTTTATTTAAATAATGTTTTTTTTTTGTCTAGGACATTCTTTCTACTACTAGTTTTTTTATCAATATTTACTTTTTTGCTATGTGTGTATTATTTGCTTGTATGTATTGATATGTATATATGATTTGTATTGTATTTTTCAATACGTGAACTTATAATTAGTTTCAAATCATTTATGTCCTATATATCAAGTTTTGTACGTAAAAAATTATAATGTATTGTTGGGGGTATTATATGTATACTCTTTGTGTGTGTATTATTACGTGTATGATTGAGTTGTATCTTATGATATCATTTCTATTGTAATCTTCAAATACGTTAGAAAAGTATAAATTATTATTTTTTATTATTTTTTTCCTCTCTTATTTTGGTAGATTCTTCATCCGAATTATATTAATATATATATATATATATATATATATATATATATATATATATATATTATATATATATATATATTATATATATATATATATATTATATAAAATATATATAATATATATATATTATATATAATGTATAAGGAATATACATTGTGCTAGAGTTCATTGGAGGTCGAGTATTAGGTTTATGCGGCTTCTATGCCCATGGAAGCGTTCTGTTTCTGCTCGTAATATATCCACAACTGAACTTTTTATTTCTTTCCTAATTCAATTTTTTGCTGCTTTTTCTCTCCCAAGAAAGAAAGAAAAATAGAAAGATGAAAAAGAATTATCCGAGGAAAGAGCCTCTTCTGCTGAAATTCGCGTGTGTCGTCTTTATATATATATATATATAATATATATAATAATATATAAATATAAATATATTATATATATATAATATATATACTATAGTTATATAATAATATATATATATATTATATAATTATTAATATATATATATTTATACTATATATATTTATATAATATATATATATATATATATATATATATATATTTTAATAATAAATTGATTTTTTAAAAAAATATAATACTATATTAATATATATATAGTATATATAATTGTGTCTTTGATACGGGACCTAAAATATTAATTTCAAATCATTTTATCGTCTTCAGGGGATTAAAGAGTTTTTTTTTACTCGCTTAAGAATCATAGTATCTCCTCTCTCGAGAGCGTGGGTTCGCATCCGCCTGCCTGAACGGATACAAAGATTGCCGCTAGTAGGAGGATTTTCGTGATTATTTAATTACAGTTTACTTCATAGTTGAATATATACTATTATAATACCGCACCTCATATACAAATTCATAGCCAACACATACACAGGACAGAACAGTCTATTAAAACATACAAAACCCTCTCTCTCTCATGCTTCTAGCAAAGAATGTTGTTCCCCCCCCCCCCCACGATCTGGATTCGAAACCACATTCCATGGCGGCCTTAGAATTTCCAAAATTACGTTGAGCCGAAACATGGCATGCCTATCAAGGCCTAGAAATCTTTTCATATTAATCCACTTGGCTAGGAAATACTTGTAGCTTTTCCTCTGACCAAGAAACTTACTGAGTAGGTTAATGGAAACCCACCAATTCATGGTAGAGAGAGGTTCAGTGGCCTACAAATATATATAATATAATATATATATATATATATATATATTATATATATATATATATATTATATATATTATATATATATATATATATATATATATATATTATATGGAATTACTGGTAAATGATCAAGAATGGGAGGCGAACATTAGGATTGACTGGTATGGAAGTGATGTAACAAAGCTCTGCGGAGGGTTATAGTTTAGAAATACTGAAGGAGACGTAGTAATAGATACCCTTAGTATAAAGTAAGGGATATAAGGGGAACTTCAAGGACTATTATGGATTAGCTTATTTGTGTTGTGGGGAATGATATATGTGGTATTTGGTTAAAAAAGTGCTGCCGCCGACAGGGTAGGACTGATTGACGAAGAATAAGGTGCATTTTAAGTGGTAGAGGATGCGTAGATTAAATTTTCAATTTGAACAAAATGATTGAGAAAAATGAGAGAGAAGAAGATAAAATTGTATTTAGGTTTTATGGACTGCAACAGGCGTATGGCAGGAATAGTAGGGATGCTAGTGAAGGTGTTAGTGTTAGGCTTACTGAATGAGTCAAAGTATATAGGGCAATAGTGAGCTTATTTAATAATAAATGGAGTGGAAAGGGATGATGAATATTAATAGTCGGAGTGAGGCAGGGATGTGTTATGTTTCCATGGCTATTTAATTTGTAAATGGATGAGGTGATGAAAGAATTAGAGGAAGGAGTGGTAGAGAGAAAGTGTTAGACAAATGGAAAATGAAGATATAAAGATGCTCGCTTATTGTAACGCTTTATGACTTGTTTTGTGTGGCGAATCTGAGAGAAACGTTAGAGCTTTGATTTTTAGAGAGGTTTGGCAGGGTGTGTAAAAGGAGGGGTTTGAAATTGGACAAGTATCTGAGTTTAAATATTTAGGCTATATGTTGGATGAAAATTGAACGGATAATGCAGAGTGTAGTAAGAAATTTGCAAATGGTAGGATGGTGGCTCGTGCAATTGGAGTTCCTTGGTGAATACAAAGGGACTAAGTTTAGAGTTGGCTAAAATTTTGGATGAGGGTATGTTGTTACATGTGTCAATGTATAGTATTGAAACTATCGCGTGGAATATGAGGTATAGATCTAAGGTACAACCTGTTCAGATGGATTTTATTTTAGGGGCGTGTTAGGTGTGAAAAAAATTGAAAAAAAAATGGGAAATGAACGTGTTAGGAAGTAGTGTGGTTTGAAGAAAGGAGTAAATGTGAGATTAAGCGAGAGTGTATAAGATGGTTTGGTCACATATTATTTAATCGCGATGATTCTTAAACTTTTTGTGTCAATTTTACATAATCTTTTATATTTATTTTGTAATATTTTCATTCATTCGGCCAATTTTCAAAAAAAAAAAAAAAAAAAAATGTATAGTAACATTATGAAATTTGTAAAGATCGATCGTTTCTATAATGTTAACTCGTGTTAAGCGCGAGCAACAGAATATAGGAGTCGCTCTGATATATATATAATATATATATAATTATTATATATATATATATATATATATATATATATATATATTATATATATATATATTATATATATATATATAATATCATTATATATATAGTATATATATATTATATATATATATATAATATATAATAGAAGTTAGATTGCGCAAATTTAATTTCAAAATAAACAATGGCGAGGGATATTAAAACTATGTATTTATTTATAATTTAAATTTGTGATATTTAAAGGTCAAGGAAGTATCATCATTAAGTGAAATTTGAATCAGTAGACTAGATTTCCTCCATATTACACCTATGCCTCGGAATCAGGGCTATGTCTCTTGAGTGATTGGGATAACTGTTTTAAAAAGAACAATAAAAGATTGTATGTGATTTAAGAAGGTACGTGCTTTCTGTTGTATCATTTGGAAAGAGGGCCTCGTACAATGTGAGTAATTAAATTGATGTTGTATTGCTAATGTTCTTTTTTTCTTTCGTTTTATATTTGTGAAAGGACACAGCTGTTCTGTAAAGGAAAGAAAAAGCTTGCTTTATTGATACAATTACGTCAATCGACCTTCAGTGCATGTATGTGTAAATATTGGTATAGAGTCGGAGCTGGAGTCGCGGTATCTTTTCATTTAAATACATTTGCTTTCGAAAAGACGGTAATAAATATTAATTAATTAATAATTAATTCTTTATATCACTCGCTCAAATATTAGATTGTTTAAAATTTATTTTGTCTATTTTTATTGTTGTTGATAAATAAACTTTATTCTTGTGCATAGCGTGGAGATCTTTGTTCTCGAACCGTATTAATGTGGTAAGCCCAGGAAAGATGTTTAGAAATTCGATTTGTGCAGGATTGGGAAAAAAAAAATTAAGCTTCAGAACTTTTTAAAGGTTTGATACTATTTACCGATTTTACCATTGGTTAAAAAAACTTGTAAAAACTGTTACGGCACTATAAAATTGTAAAATTAATGAATATATATATATATATATATATATATATATATATATATATATATATATATATATATATATATATATATATATATATATATATATATATATATATATTATATATATATATATATATTTTATTTTATATTATTATTTAGTTCATGT
Organism: Trachelipus rathkii; assembly: GCA_015478945.1. Taxonomy (NCBI): domain Eukaryota; kingdom Metazoa; phylum Arthropoda; class Malacostraca; order Isopoda; family Trachelipodidae; genus Trachelipus; species Trachelipus rathkii. Next base: position 16,039 of record JABUQX010046051.1, on the reverse strand, counting down.
CAGAGAATAAAAGAGAGATTGGGAGTTCTTGGAAGCTGATCGATGTGTTTCAGTAATTAAAAGTTTAATCTAACATCTATAATAATAATAATAATAATAATAATAATAATAATAATAATAATAATATTAATAATAATAATAATAATAATAATAATAATAATAATAATAATAATAATAATAATAATAATAATAATAATAATAAAAAAACAACAACAACAACATCCTTAGTATTGAAAAACTTTTAAGGTTGATGCGTTTAATTCATACAATAAACTAAAAAAATATTAAGGAAGAAAAAAGTAGAAAAATTAATTTGTTTACATCCATTTAAAATGAAAACAAACAAACAAAAACTGAGAAAAACCTTTTAAGATTCGTACGAATGATAATTATATTTATATATTTTGATATTAAAAAAAATTAAACATATTAAAAAATTTGAAATTAGTAATTGTTATTTTTTTTTTTATTAAAGTACACAATTTGATTTTTATTAAAAAATTAAAAAGCATTTTTAAAATTACTAATTGTGAAAACTTTTTATTATAATACACAATTTAATCTTTTTTATATTAAGGAAGATTATATAGGGGGAAAAGCTAAAACTTCAAAAACTGAAGTTTTTCAGGAAAGGGAAAAAGAACTTTTTAATACTATAATTTAAGCCGTTTACGTTTTTGCATTTGTGCTTACGAAACGTAAGAAAATACTTGAGTTTGCGTTCGTTTTCGTCAAACTTTGCGCAAAATCGTAAAAAAATGCTCTCCAAACGTCAGGAATTTCCATAATTCTGTAAGGTTTCTATTTTACACAGAATCTTATTATATATTACACAGAATTAAGGAAATTCTTTACTGGTGGGGATTTTTTTTTCGATTTTGCTCTAAGTTTGGCAAAAACAAACGCAAACTCAAGCATTTTCTTACGTTTCGTAAACACAAATGCAAAAACGAAAACGGCTTAAGTTATTATCATTAAACATTTCGTAATGAAAAATATATCTTTGAAACTTTGGATTAATGCACTTCAGTTTTTGCTTTGAAATGTTAAAACTTTTACGGATTTTTCCATGAAATGAAAATATCAGCTTTAATTTAATAATGCAATTATTGAATTAATAATAATAATAATAATAAAAACTTTTCATCATCTGACTTTTTTTTTTGCCTCAGGGATGTTTATTATTATTATTATTATTATTATTATTATTATTATTATTATTATTATTATTATTATTATTATTTTGTTTCATGGATGTTTATTATTATTATTATTATTATTATTATTATTATTATTATTATTATTATTATTATTATTATTATTATTATTATTATTATTATTATTATTATTATTATTATTATATTATTATTATTATTATTATTATTATTATTATTATTATTATTATTATTATAATATAATAATAATATAATAATAATAATAATAATAATAATAATAATAATAATAATAATAATAATAATAATAATAATAATAATAATAATAATAATAATAATAATAATAATAATAATAATAATAATAATAATAATAATAAACATCCCTAGGGGACAGGAAAAAAAGTCATTATGATGATAAAGTTTAAAACTTGTGTTTAAAGAAATGAAAGTAAATTGAGCGTGAATGGATTCAACTGAAGTTTAAACTAAACTTTTATTTTTTTATATATATATTTTTTTTTATTTTAATTGAGTAGGAAGGATGCTGTGTGTTTAAAAAGTTTGTGTATGTGTTTGTGGTTTTTGAGCATGTTATATTGCGTGTATGACGTTTTTTCTTTTTTTTTTTTTTAATCCTGAAAGCATTTTTTTTTATGAATCAATCCATATTCGATGTTTCTGGGCTTGTCGACCTTTGATTTCAATCCAAATCAATCAATATATATATATATATTATATATATATTATATATATATATATATATATATATATATATATATTATAATTATATATATATATAGTATATTATATATATATATATATATATATACTTATATATATATATATATTATTCATTCCTTATTTTGTGTACCGAAGAAGATAGCGCGACAGAGTTGCGAGGCATAGGGTCAAGATTTGATCTCTCGTCCGGTTCGTAGGTAGTAGATTGCCTAGAGTTTTTTTCCCTCATACAATAGAGCTATGCCCTTGAAGTGCGAATTTCTTTAAAAAAATTAAAAATAAAAATAAAACAATAACCATCTGTTCCGGAGAAAAAATCCTTTTTTACATTGTCGATGAAAAAGGAATGATGAGTACTAAAAATAATTCTGAATTACTTTTCTTTTCTTTATGTCTAATAATATTTTTATTTGTTGCAAAACCTCTGAGGTTTTAATTAATTAGCCACGTTCGCTTAAGTCTTTTAAAATTATATACTATATATATATATATATATATAATATATTATATATAATATATTATATATATATATTATAATATATATATATAAATTATTAATAATTAATTATTTAAAATATTAATTATTTATTTATATATATTATATATACATGGGGCGTAGACTGGGGGTGTATCTGGGAGTCAGAAACCCCCCCCGAAATTTTGACACCGAACTTTTTTTAATTTATATAACTCAAACCAGTTTCTCCTCAGGTACACCTTAATCTCTCTCTCTCTCTCTCTCTCTCTCTCTCTCCTCTCTCTCTCTCTCTCTCTCTATTAGATATATATATATATATATAATATATATATATATATAATATAATATATATACACTAAATTCAGGGGTCAGCGCTCCCTATGGTCACACTGGGCTTCACCAAAAATGGGTTGAAATGGACAAGATACACTCTTGTCCCCCTTAATTAATCTTAATTAATGGCCCTATTAATCTGACGGTTTTCAAATGAGAGATTTGTCTAATTATTTCTTTATTGATCAGTACAAGGTTTTCACAGTAAATGATTTTGACACAATGAATAGTGGGTAATGAAAGCACCTTTAAATCGTAGAGATTAACAAAATATAATGACGTAATCACTACTTAATTATAAAATGGCACTGACCCTATCTAAGCTACCTCTCAGCATGAGAGTTCCTAACGAAATACCATGAGGCAGGGACGCTTCGGGTGGCATCACCCTCCGCGTCTCTCCTCTTATTTTGGCCTTCCCCCCCAATGGGGGAGGAAAGCTATATTAACCCTATTGTTACAATAGACTTACAAGAGAGGCACCAGATCTAACGAGGTGTACACACGAGATCGGCAAGTAGTCTCTCACATGACTGTGTCACCTGTCGTGTCATGCATGCTTAATGACTTACATAATTGTTCTAATCATGGGATCTTTAGCCCATGGTTTGTGGTGACCTCTGGTTTGTGACAGGGACATTTGATTCAAAATCTGAAGTGAGGCTTGAGATTTTGATTATATTCAAATGTTCCTATGAACACTCCTCTCAATGATTACATGAAATGTATAGGAAAGTGGAATAGAAGGAATAGCGGAATAACTACGTGGAAAAGGAGGAAAGAACTACAATATATGAATCATAATACTCTTTGACAAATAAATTTGTAACCGTACTAATTTCCACATCACCGTCTTTATCTCTTATTTTCCATCAGAGATACTCCCATTTGTTCCTCATTCACTTCCATTACTTTTCTGTTCCTTTCGAGTTTTGTTTTGGGACTGAAGGAGTGAGTACAGGTTCGTAGAATATTTTAACATTTCTTAAGCTTTCTACGACGACTTTATTATCCTTTATGATGTGAGCATTGCTGTTGGTAATCTTTATTACACGATAGGGGCCGTGATATTTTGCCGATAACTTTCCGACGTTGTATTGTTGACTCTTCACAAGTAGAAATCGAGCTTCTTTCAGATTCTTGGGCATAAATATGTTTTTGTTTCGTAAATTTGTTTTTTGCGTTAATGGTTTGGCCATTAACTCAGTTAGTCTTTCAATGTAAGTATCGTATGATTTTGGTCCCTCGGAGGCGGTAGTGCTGATAAGACCGTCAGGTATGTTGATGTTCTGCCCGTAGACGAGTTTACTTGGGGTGATACCACTCTCGGAGATGGGAGCGAGCCGTAGTGAGAATAATACAAAGGGAAGGACGCTTAACCAATCTTGTGTTCTCATGGTAGGCTCTGCTAACATCGTTCGAAGACTGTTTACAATCATCTTATTGACCATCTCTACCTTTCCATTCGATTGACAATTATACGTACTGGTTGTAGAGTGGATGATCCCCAACAGCTTACACACACTCTCAAATAAATGCGAAGTAAAGTTGGCGCCGTTATCTGAAACAATTCGGCTGGGAATTCCACAGTGGGGAATGAGCTGGTTTATCAAAGTCTGGACAATTGTTTCTTTGGCCGCGTCCTTGAGTGGAAAAGCCCAAATATAGTGAGAGTAACGATCTATAAGGGTTAGGAGATACTTGTAGCCCCGACAGGTAGGGAGCTTCAATATATCGATATGAATTACTTCGAATTTGTAGGTAACTTCACGATATTTGCCTAAGATGGGGTTGATCCCACGGCCAATCTTGGACAGTTGACATTGAGCACAGGACCTTATCATCTCCTTAACTGTCCGATGCATCTTTTCGAACACGAAATCAGCTTTTAAGACTGTGAGACACCGATTAATGCCGAGGTGTCCCTGAAGGTGTGTCATCCTGATGAGGGTGGCGACTTGTGTGCTAGGAATAATAACACGAGCATAACTTAATGATATGTCAACATATAAATGTATCTTTTGTTTTTTGAACCAAAATTCATGTTTTTTAATGACCAAGGAGCTCTTGTTACTGCCCTCTAATAATGATTTTATGAATGGATCCTCTTTTTGATCTCTACTTATCTCTAAATAGTTAATTTCTTTCCTGAAGCGTTTAATTAATTCTATATGAGCATCATTGCAATCTCTAATAAGATTTATTTGTGTATTTATTGGTATAATATCTTTTAATTCATCTGCTTTTAATTCAGTTATTTCTCTGTTAAATTTATCTAATTTCTTTTGCTCTAATTCTCTTCTTTCTTCTACGCTTAACCCTTTTGAGACTTCGTCAGGATTTTTCCCATGAGATTATATGTGAAGGAATGTGCGGTATGGTCATTTAAAGGTACTAACGTCGGTCCTTCCTGGGAATTTATGGTTTGGGCACGAGCCACATTCTTTGAGGTTTGTGCGTATCGTCTCTTTAAATTCGGAGACGGGATCTCTATGAAGCAGGTGTACGACCGTTTGTTTTGATCACCTTCTGTTTTGGTTCCTGCCTCGGTCTGATTGGCTGACTCGGGTGCGGTTGAGCCAATCACAGGGCTTGGGAGGCGTGGCTTCGCTAGCTCCTCCCTCTTTTTTATCAATTTGCAATGTTCTGTTGCATTGATGGGTGTTGCAACTACATTATCAATGTTGTTGATCATTAAATATTCACTTAACGGGTTATTCTTCTTAGTGATTAACTCCCACGAGATGAGATATGCCGATAAGAGGTTTAAACTTCGAATTTCACGTAAGTTGTAATTTTTATCATCATTCCTTTTATTGTATCTATTAATAAGTTCACGGGATTGAGTTAATATTTTTATTGGTCTATTAGCCAATAAATATCCATATTTTTTCAAGAGTTTCGTTAAAAGCACCAATAATTTTCCAACACCATCATATGTCTGTTCTACAGCCGATAAAAGGATACTGAAGAAGGCTATCGGATTTCCCCCCTCTGCTGGTGTCGACAATATGACTGCAGCGGCAGCGGTATGGGTGGTGTGTATGATGATGTCGAACGCGCTGGAGTGGCTGGGGTAAGTTAGTGTATTGGCGTTTCTGATGGCTTCTTTGCTGTCTTTAAAAGCTTTTTCACCTGAAGGGTCCCATGTGATTTTTTTATTACCATATGGTTTTCCTTTTAAATAGTGATAGAGTGGCGCGGTAATGTTTGAGTATAAAACCACAGTAGAACGATAGAAACCTGCTTTCCCGAGATAACTTCTTAATTCCTTGATAGTTTTGGGTTTTGGAGTGTCTAATATCTCTTTAATTTTATCCTCATTCGGCCTGATCCCCACTTTATCTATGGTGTAACCCAGATAGTCAATTTCAGTTTTTAATATCTGACATTTACTTAGGTTAATGCTGATGTTGAAGTATTGTAGTCTTTTCAGCACCCTTTCAAGGAGGATCAGGTGTTCTTCCTCAGTCTCAGAATGTATAAGTACATCGTCCATGTATGCGTGGACGTTTGGGATTCCTTGCAAGAGAGTATCCATGAATGATTGGAAGATGAATGGACTTGAAACAAATCCCATTGGTAAATATTGATATGAATACGATCCTAAGTTAGACGTTATCGTGAAGTATTTCACGCAATCTGTATGTAATGGCAGGGTGTAGTAGGCCTGAATTAAGTCCAATTTGGTGTAGATCTGGCTTCCTTTAAGGGTAAACATAGCATCATTTAAGTGGGGTAGGCCATAAGTAGCGACCTCCACCCTCTTATTGAGTTCTCTGAAGTCAGATATAAGTCTCACGCGCCCCCCAGTTTTTTCTAGAACGCTGACGGGGAAGGACCATGGGGAGTTGGATCGTTTGAGCACTCCTGTAGCCACCAGATTTTCAAATTCTGCCCTGGTTTGTGTGTAGAGCTTGTGAGGAATTTTTCTGGGTCTTAAAGATATAGGAGATCCTCTTACATCTACTTTATATGGATAGATATTTGCTAGCTCAATTAATACTCTTTCAGGGATGAAAGCGGTTTCTTCATCAGTAGTTATTTGACCGCCCCCATCTATCAACGCTGTGCTCATTCTTTGATTTTTCTTATTTTTATATTTTTCAAAAATATCATCCCATATTTGCATCTGTCTCAGTTTGATGTAATGATTTTCCGGGAGATATGGATTCAAAAATAAACTGTTATATCGTAATAAAATTTCATTAACAGATGTAGGACTAGTAGAGACATGCAAAGGATTAGGATGAGGAGTAAATGTTAGAGAGGAGGGAAGAGTTTCATGCGCATAGTTAATACTAGAATTGTAAATTTTCTTTAACTTAATACTATTATTGGTAATAGAGTCAAACAATAAATCATTTGTAAAATCGATACCCATTTGAAATTTCTTTAAAAATGACAACCCTAGAATATTTATTGAAATACTTGTCACATAAAATGTCTCTATATATTTCCTACCTAGACCTAAGTCTATTTCAATTGTTTTTACATCATAAATAGCTATTTTTGAATTATTTGCCGCATACAGAAATCCAACAGGTGGGCTGTGATTGGCACGAACCCCCTTAGCAAGAATGTTTTTACAAGACCCTGTATCGATTAAGTAATTTACTCCATTAATACAATCATAAACTTGGTAAGAGATTAAGTCGTCGATTTTACCGACTTGCTCGTTCACCGCCACATCGGCTGTAACTTGTTTACTGTCACCACAGCTATCGTTAACAGCACTTTGGATGGGGTTTAACAAGCTATCTGTTTTATCGACTTCACCGACCCTCACCGGATTCATAACTGTACCATGAGGTAAATTTAATGTAAAAAATACATACCCTTCATGCATAGGGCTTCTAGTTGTTACAATATTGGAACTCATTTAGCTTACCATAACACTTCAAGACTGAAGAATCATTCATAACAATATTTTTATCGAATAAATTGTTTTCAGAATTTTCACTACTACTACTATTCGGTCTGTCATTGACTATATTAGAATGGGGTGCATGCATACCCCTCACAGGTATTGATGGTAGTTCATTCACATTAATTTCATTTAATTTATCACAATTCGCACGAACATTGTTATTTTGTGCATTATTTAAGTTTTCAGAAATTTCGATACAAGCGGTTGGTTCGAAGCTCTGAGGAGCTCTGTCTTTTTTTTCAGTAAGACTGGATTGGCGCTTTCTTTCAATTGCATGGTCACTATTTTCATTTATTTGATGACTATTGTGAATATTTTTATTATTATTATTATTATTATTATTTATTATTATTCATTATTATATTATTATTATATTATTTATTATTATTATTATTATTATGTAGTTAGTAGAGTAATAAGTCAGTATTGACAGTAGTATTATTTGGATTATTCTTTTGATTGTATTTATAAAAATTTTTATTTTCCAATGTTTCACCAGTTCATTTAGCACTATTTGATTTATCAAATTTTATTTCACTGTTCTTAATATCAACTTGGCGTGTATTGTTGATGATTTTTATTTGAGGATGAAAGGAAACTTTTTCTTCTGAACTAATTTTCCCCGACTGCTATATTGAGGTTGTGTGGTGAGCGAATCGGGATTTTCTAGTCTCCGCATTTGTGACTGTTGGTGGCATCTCTGTACCATTATTATGCGAGTAATGGGTAGTAAAGAGGCACTCCGCCCCCCTCACATCGGTAAGCCAGATAATAAGGTATCTGGAATGGTAATAAAACATAAATTGCTTGCAGCATTGATGAAAGTGGTGGTGTATCCATTGTTGTCAGCTGAGCGCGGTTGTCTAGACTGACTCCTTCCGCGGCTCATATTACTCTTCTCAGCTGTTTGTGTCTGACCTTGAAGCATCTGCTGTACTGTGCCAGCCAGCGTCGCAACTGTGTCCGCCAGCTGTGCCAGCTGGGTGGAAAGATGGCTGTCCGAGGACGGAGTGGCGTTAGGTGTATGCACCGGGTTTGGCGCGCCGTTCTTTGGGCCCACAGATTCGATTTCATGTCGACTTGTGTGCGGACGCACAGCGTTCACAGAGCTCCAAGTCTGATCGAAACTTTGTGGTTGGTTTCTTCCATCCTTTCGAACGAAGTTTTTGTAAAGATCGTCCGCCACCTTCGTCATTCTCAGCAGATCGTTTTCTTCAGCGAGGCTGTATACTGACATCTGTATGTGACATGGCATCTGGTGTAAGAACAGAGTTGCTACGGCAAATTTAGGGTGTGTTCTAAAGAGGACTTACGATAAACTCTGGTCCCAAGGACATTTTTGACTCTGTTTAAATATTCGCTTGAAAAATTTCTTCAATTTAAATTGCCTTGTTTAAAAACACTCGAAATTCGGTTTCGGAGTGTCTGGGGATACATTTTCTCTATGTCTTCAAGAAGGATTTTATAAGCATCTTTTTGAAGCGGGAATTTTAATTTAGATACTAACGTTGTGGGAAGTATCGGTGCCAATAAGCGAACACGCTCATGGGGTTCGTCAATACGATTCAATTTAAAGATGGCTGTGGTTGCACTCAACCAATTGATTACATCATAAGGATCGAAGATGGGAAGTTGATTGGAGCTTAATTGACTATAAGTATTTATAGGCGATCGGTATTCAGAACGCCTTGGCCTCCCATTTTCGCGGGCATTCTTGGGCGTCGTCTCAGGTTCACTCTCCGATGTAAAACCAGATGGCGCATTCTCCTCCACTTGGGGTTGAGGGAGTTGAGGGCGTTGAGGAGAAGGAGTCTTTCCCTTCCTTGATCGTGAAGAAGCCTTTGTTTTCGCTTTTTGACTCAGTTTTTTGGTACTCACCATCGTTAATGACTTTACCAGTTCCTGACTCTTTGAATATATTGTTGCTGGGTCGTTTCAGAGTCACGCCTAAATGTTTGAAATTTTTAGGGTTAAGAGAGCTTGGGTTCAAATTTTTCAAACTCGCGCGGTAACGAATTTTTATAGCAACGACTTTCTTCCTTATATTTAAGATTGATATAAGAGTATTATTCTTCACGTTGCAATTAGATTAACTCAATCACTTGAATATTTAGATCACTCGTACTGATTTAGCAAGAAGGAAAAATGAAGGGAAAATTTTTTTTATTTTATTTTTTTTTTTTTTGGAATTTAGCAAATTTGGACACTAAATTCAAGGGGTCATCGCTCCTATGGGTCAGCACTGGGCATTCACCAAAAAAGTGGGTTGAAATGGACAAGATACACTCTTGTCCCCCTTAATTAATCTTAATTAATGGCCCTATTAATCTGACGGTTTTCAAATGAGAGATTTGTCTAATTATTTCTTTATTGATCAGTACGAGCGTTTCACAGTAAATGATTTTGACACAATGAATAATAGGTAATGTAAGCACCTTTAAATCGTAGAGATTAACAAAATATAATGACGTAATCACTACTTAATTATAAAATGGCACTGACCCTATCTAAGCTACCTCTCAGCATGAGAGTTCCTAACGAAATACCATGAGGCAGGGACGCTTCGGGTGGCATCACCCTCCGCGTCTCCCCTCTTATTTTGGCCTCCCCCCCAATGGGGGAGGAAAGCTATATTAACCCTATTGTTACAATAGACTTACAAGAGAGGCACCAGATCTAACGAGGTGTACACACGAGAGATCGGCAAGTAGTCTCTCACATGGCTGTGTCACCTGTCGTGTCATGCATGCTTAATGACTTACATAATTGTTCTAATCATGGGATCTTTAGCCCATATATATATATATATACAAAACAAACCCCTTCCAATTCATTTCCTTCTTTTTACTTTTACCTTTTTTTCTTTTTTCTTTTATAATTTTTTAGTAAAGAAATTAACCATGCACTTTTTTAAAGAAATGTTAATATTCCATTAACGAATGGTTAAATTATAAAAGTTGTTGATGAAAATATTTTTAATGTACTTTTCTTCGGCAAAAATTTAATTACTTCCATCAACATTTTAGCCTGACAGTATTAATTTGGAAGGCTGGTTGAGCCACAATGCTCCTTAGACAGCTCACTCGTTCGATTTGCATCGCAAAGTGCATCATGACCTGTTCTCAATGTTGTGTATATATATTAGTAAAGCATGAAACGTCTAATTCCTATATTAGTGATTATTTTTTTAAAGATTAAAAAGGCATGTTCTGAAAATGATAACATAATAGATGTTGTTCAACTCCTAACTACATTACTACTTACTTACTACTACTACTTACTACTACTACTAATAATTAATAATAAATAATAATAGATAATAATAATAATAATTAATTTATAATGATAATATAATAATTGTAATAAAATATTTTACCTCCTAATTATCTTCGCAAGTCCTCATTTTTTAGCCTGGCAGTAAAGCTCTTCCTTAGAATCTTCTAGAAACGAAGTAATTAGCTCATTTTCTTATCAAGAAATGGCGGGGGGGGCGCAGAGTAGTACGACACAAGCCAACAAAACTCCTCATCTCTACGTGACGATGCAGGATATGGTGTAGATGAGTCGGTTGGTAAGTAGTAGTGCGTCCGTGATGTGGATAGTAGTGTCAAGTGGTACAGAATTACATCTCCAAACAAAGTTTCCTGAAGAAATCTCTTTCTTCTGAACAATCACGATACAGCGCAAAGTTAAAATATATATATTTATATTATATATATAATTATAGTATAATATTATAGTATTATAATAATATATATATATATATATATATATATATATACTATATTATATATAATAATATAATATAAATATATATATATATATAATATAATAAGTATTTACCCCGTATATACTGCAAATTTTATAGTTTTGCCATTTAAAGTTTTGTTTTCTATGTTGATTAATCATACCTAGATTTTATAATTATATTAATAGTAATATAAGATATATATATATATTATATTATATATATATTTAGATATATATATATATCATTATATATACTTAATATATAAATTTATAATCTATATATATTATATATATAAGTAATTATAGATATATATAAATATATATAGTTATATATAATATATTAATATATAATATATATATATATATATATATATATATAGATTAAATTTTTCAAAGTTATTTTCAGTTAATTTTGTCATTTACAGTAGATATAAAGGTACATTCTGGTATATTAAACCTTAAATTTTTTTTTAACATTGTTTTCATTCGTCCTTGTGCCACACTTATTCATTTTGTTCTAGTATTGTCTTGAACTTCATAATAGACTTATAAAATAGCATCATCAACACATACTTAAAAAAAATTTTCTTTTGCATTTTGAATGCTGTATTTCTTCTTAAAACAAGCCAATACCAAAGTCAATATTGCGGTGACAGGAACACTATGGTTATATAATGTGTTTTAAAATTCGAGATTTTTAGCACTACCCCATCAGAGATAATTTAAGGTTCAGAAGTTACGATTTCCGAAAAAATTTACTTTGTGACACCCTGTAAATTTTTTTAAAATATTTACCCAAACTTCAAATAAGATTTAAGTTAAACCCTCCTTTAGTATGTATCATCACAAATTTATATCGTAAATATTTTCCTTTTTTAATAATAACACCACGAAAAATGAAATTCTTCGATTTTAACACATTTTCGATTCATTTTCATGGTGAATAATTTATTTTCCAAAAAAAAACAGGAAAGGCCAAATGTACCTTAAAGTATCCCTAACAAATCACTCTCTATGAAATTTGGTATAAGAATTACCAATATGGAGATATGACTTAAAATGTTACCTCTATTAAGTGATAAATTTTACTCCACCTGTCAAACATTTTGGCTCACCCTGTTTAGGGTTAGATAAAATCTACAAAAACGAATGGTGGTTTTGAACTTTCCAGGGATAACATTAAACGCCATGCAAAATATAAAAGATTTCAAAAAATTATCGAGCGCCAACTTCCATTATTTTGGTACGCAAAAAATGGATAGACCCATATATAATGTTTATTAGCGCTCGCCTAAATTTTAAATTCTATTTGCTCGAGATAGTACTAAGTTGCACACTGCTCTAGAGAGAAACAATTTCCTTGAAAAATACTTTACTACTTTACTCCTATCTTGTACTGTAATTTACTCCGAAGAATCGGAAGCAAATGAGACAATAACAAAACAGAACACCGTATCTAATCTGGCCTCTCAATATTAGTCACAAGTGTTGAATGACATAACTGTCAGGGGAACTACTCTGGCTCTAACAACGGGAATAATACAGTACTCAATAGTAAAGCATGCACGCAAAATTTAACGACCTCGAATAATGATCACGTGATAATCTATTTAGTGACTTTGGATTTTATTGTTTGTCGATAATATTTATAGGTATATGATATACGATATATATATATATGTATTAGTTAATATATATATTATATATATATAATATATATATATATATATATATATATTATATATTTATATATATCTATATATCTATATATTATATAGATAGTATATTTAATATATATATATATAATATATATAATATCTATATTATATTATATATATATATATTATATATATATAGAATATATAATATAGTATATATAATTATATATATATATATATATTATGGATTACCATGTATGTCATAAAATTTATAGGGGAAGACTATAAATAAGTTTGACGAGGATAGCTGTTCAACTAAACGTAAAAACTCAAATTTTTTCCACAATTTGTGATTCTCAAGAAATGTTTTTTTAATTTTTTATTTTTTTAGATTAATTCTTTTCTAATTATAAATTTTCAACAAATGAGTTTGCAATTATACATAATTTTCAATAAATGGTTACGATGATTTTACCATAAATCATTTTGTAATGACTAAGATTACATTGATAAGAGATTTTTCAATGATAAAGATTAAGAAACAAAAATTTGTATGTGACCTAAATTTTTTGATTTTCAATTCTTGTTCATGGGAGATTAATTTTGTAATATCCTACGTAACATTTCCATTTTATCAAATTTTCCGCACTTTTTAATTTTTATGTTAAAATAAATTTTTTTTGAGGACGATGCAGGTATAAGTAACCTATATTTATTTAAGTAAGATTTTGTTCGTAAAACTTTATAAATTAAATTTTCTTTCTTTTTAAATTTGATTTTAATATTTGTGAATTACCTTATAATTTTATTTTTATATTTTCAAACTGTTGATTTTTTTGAATATTAATATGTAATTTTTTACCATTGGGAGATTTTAACATAGATTGTCTGAGTTTTTTTCGTGCAAGGGTTTCCCTTTTTACCTTTTTATATTTCAAAAAAAACAACATTTGCCGGAATTTTTTTAATCTTTTCTACTGGAAATCTCACGACTTAGTTTTAACTATAGAGTTTACTTGTCAATGTGTATGATTTTAACGTTTTATCGTGTAAAAAAAAAAGAAAAAATGTAAAAAAAAAAAAAAAAAAAAAAGACAAATGTGAGGTGTACACATATAAAAATTTTAGTAACCGAAAAAGAAAGATATAAGAGAAGTCAAAAATACTTTGTTTGAGTCTTCCAACCTAATTTTAAAACTGGATAAAATTTAATCGAAATGATGAAACGAATTTGAGAGGCGATAAAGGAAGGTGAAAGTAATAAAACAGAATCTAAAACAATCGTAGGCCAAACCAGATCAATCCAAATTCTAAAGAACTATACTATAAAAAATACCATGATTTTATATAAAAACTTGTGGGTCCACGATACAACTAAAATTGCCCTAACTGGAGCAATTAAAGAAGAAGAAACTGTTTGTATATAACATCAGGGTATTTGTCAGAAATAATTATGAAAAACGAATCAAAACACTTGAGCTTTTTCCCTTTTCTAAAATTCTGAAATGGGAGAAGGAAAGCACTTAATGCCGTTACATAAGGGGAGCTAACGGTTGTCCAGAAGCTCAAAAACAAAAACAAAAAAGAAAACATAACCAATAAATTAGTAAAAATAAACCACATAACGAATGGAAAATTAAATGTTGCCCTTCTCAATATCAAAAAAAAAAAAAAAAAAACATCGAAGAAAATAAAAATAAACTGGCATATACTAATAAAGAGTCATCTGCCCTAAAAGGGAAGTTTGAGACCTACTTAGAGAGCCAGTCTCATCCAATAATATTCTACGTTAATACTGCATTTTAAAATGATTTTGAAGTGAAAGTCAATCATTGGAACTCGGATTACAAATTAAATGGCGGAGTTATTGCAAGCATTATATTATGCAAGGAGTAAACACTAAAACTTCGATCGCTACTCACCTTTATCTTAAACGGAGAGGTTTGCAATTTGCAACCTCTCAGTGTAGCATGTAAAAGGTGAGATAGCATACGAATTTAGTGTTTATCCTTGTATTTTTTTGTTTTTTTTTTTTTTCTGAGCAGACCTCCAACAAGGATATGCCGTCCCTCCAGGCAGACGAAAAACTGCCCTTCAGGCTACCACAAGTCAAGGCAAGTGAACCCACCTGCACGAGACCCCGTGATACTCTCCTTTACTCCTTGCCATAATACTCTTGCGAGAACTCCGTTCCCATTTAATTTGTAATCCGAGTTCCAACGATTGACCTTCACTTCAAGATCATTTAAAATAAAAAATATTAATAATTAATATTAATTATAATTACTACGTTGTTAACGCTTAGCAACAAGTAATTAATGAAAAAAACATCAATTTAAATGATTTTAAAAATTACGAAGTCAATGCCAAAAGATCTTGTAAACATTAAAACTATGTAACATAAATATACATTAGTCAAACATATTAATTTGTTCATAATGTATATGATAATTATCAATGCGGGTGTCCGATCCAATTTTTGCATGTTGAAACTGGGTTTTGTTCTCTCAGATAATATTAAATAACAATTTAATAATAAATTATAAAAAATTATTGATTAAAAAATATTAAAACAACCCAGGAACTTTCTGATTATTTTTTATTTAATCTCAATTTCTGTACGACGAATAAAATCATAAAAACATTGATATTATGATGCATAAAATAAAAAGTCAAAATGGACCGCAGAATTGACTTTCCATGGAAGAATTCAGACACTTCTACAAATTAAAAAACCACATATTCATGGTTCAATTTGACATTTTTTTCTCCCTCGTCGCGCACCCTTCGCAAAAAGTATCTATCCACCACGAAGGC
This sequence comes from Trachelipus rathkii, assembly GCA_015478945.1. Classification (NCBI taxonomy): domain Eukaryota; kingdom Metazoa; phylum Arthropoda; class Malacostraca; order Isopoda; family Trachelipodidae; genus Trachelipus; species Trachelipus rathkii. The sequence continues at coordinate 160 of JABUQX010046051.1, read as the reverse complement.
ACCGATGCGTGTTGCAATTACCACTCTTCTAAAATTATACAAGTGATGTGTGCTTCAAAACTTCAGTAAAGGCTAATAATTTTGGAGTATGCTCTATCTCCTCGCGTATTCGGTTATTTCTTCTTTAAAATAAAAGCTTCGGGTGCTTATATTATATTCT
>JABUQX010046050.1:5000-29498 GCA_015478945.1 Trachelipus rathkii | reverse complement strand
TCTCACTTTTCGTAGTTCTTGTTCAAATGTAAATAGGATAGAATCATCTGAAGGTCTTTCTGATGCAGAGCTACGTGATGTATACAAAGAAATTTTACTTTCAAAATCAAAGAAAGAAGCAGACTTAGTGGTCTTACAGGATGCGTCACAGTTGGAACACATCCTTGATTTCTTAATAGAGAATAAAGAAGTTATTGCTCTGAGCAATGACAAAGTTGATATATGTCCCTTGGGTGAATTTAAGCTGGAATTAACGCCAGAAGCGCCCAGATACATCTATACACCCAACTATCTCCTCCCTCATAAATTATAAAAGATTATATAAATTTTCATTACATTCGAATATTTATGTATTTTAACCTATAATTTATTATCAATTCTCATGGAGCATTAAACGAGCAATCACACGCATACAGATACTGCATCTTGCTTTCCATTGGCGGCGATTCCAATGTTCTGTCGTATAGACCTAGATTCCAATTCTCCTGTCTTCTTAATAATTATTATTATTATTATTATTATTAATTATTATATATTATTATATATATTATTAATTATTATTAATCTAATTATATTTATTATTATTATTATTATTATTATTCATATTATTATTATAATATATCTTTTTAATAACCTAAAAAAATTAAGTATTAATACATTGTTTTTTTTAACCATAAATTTAGATTTTCTGGTCTAATTTTTGAGTAAAATGTTCAATTATTTATTTTTAATAGTTTTTTTTGAAACTTTTTTCAAATAGTCTGCAAGTCCAACACCTTTGCTAGCTTTTAATTCGTTCATGCGACCATTCCAGGAATAGGCAAGCGTAATTAAACAGTAAATCTGATCTGGCTTTGTAGGAAATTGGAATCTGCGATAAAATTTAACCATAATAAAATTTTCTTAAATATTTCCGACATTTCAAATTATATTTTACGCAAATGTTAATAATATTTTACAACCGCAAAGGGGTTTAGTACTTTCTTTTTTAACGCCAAACAAACTCTCCGACTTCTTTTTATCTGATTTTTTCAAAAAATGACGCATATTAAGCTGCCATCACTTTTTTTTGATTTACCTATTTTTTGGTCGAAACAATTTCACATATTTTCATCTTCAAAACTGTTGACATAATTTTATGTGCACAAAGCACATTGTGCTCTCCATAACCTTAGTTGAATAAGTTCATCTGGGATTTTATTTTTTTAAAGTTAAAATTTTTCAATTTTATCAATTTTTAGTCGATATTATTTTTTCATTTCAAAAAAAATTTTTTTCCATAAACATCTTTTTATCAAAAAAATTATATGCAGAATTCATTCCAATTTTATCTACGATTTAAATTTTTTCTTAAAAAAAAAAAAAAAAAAATTCGCAATTTTTTTTTCACGAAAGTTTTTTTTTTCAACGATTTGATATTTTTTAAAATATTTTGAACAAATACTTTTTTTAAAATTAAATGCTGACTCATAACTTCATTAGAAGTTGTTATAATTTTTTTTTTCAAAAGTTTTCAAAATTTTTCGAAGGTTCTTTTTTAGTCAACGATTTTATTTTTTGTCAAAAGATTTTTCGCAAAAAATTTTTCCCTTCGTCAAAAATAGTTTAGAAACGTAGTGAAAATTTGCCTACGATCTATTTTTTCAAGTCAAAATATCTTTGTAAAGATTTTTTTTATCTCGAAGATTTTTTTAGCTAATTTTATACTAGACTATTGCCAAATTAATTTTATCATATTTTTTTTATGGAGCCATTGCTCTTCCAAATCAAATGCTTCTAAATATAAAACCATTTGCACTATTAATTTCTTTTCTTTAAATCTTAAACCTAAAAACAATTTTAAAACTATTCAATATATATATAAAAAATTAGTAATAAACAAAAAAATTTCTTTTTGTATTGGCTATTTGATTCAGAAATCACCTAAGATGTAGCCAATTCAATCATTTAAATTTTAAATACAGTATAAAATATAAAAAAAGTATAATGTTTTGTTCTAACTCTTCGACAATACGATCATTGAGTCATCAACAAAACTCAATATATAATATTAAAAAAAAAAACAAAAAAAAAAGTTAGTTAAAAACTGTATTAACATACTGTACATGTTTCAGATTTTATTAGTTCAACTTTATGACAGTTTTTTCTTTCAATCATGATAGTTTAAAATATTTTAATGTTAAAACGTAATAATTCATCAAAGCAGAATTAACCTTAGATTCAAGTTAAAATCAAACCAATGTCCCAACATCCTAGAATGCATTTAATATAATAAATCAAAAACGTGAAGCAAAAAGTAATCTCTTAAAAATTATCTGCTAATAATTTCACAAGATATCCAATTTTGAAGATAATTCCATGCTGCTCAGTCGAAACAAGATAATATTATTCCTTTCCTGACTATCAAAGTAAATGTAAAGAGATCCTTGTCAATCATTTATTGTGCATAACTAATGGAACAAGTCTTTACATACACCCAATATTATACTCTAATAACAATAAACATAATTCCTTTCATTCAGGGTCAAAATCTCATGTTGAGCTAGTAAATGAGTAATAGGATTGAGTGTAATTTGAGTAATGAAATTGTAGACTGATGAAATAAATACGAGATTTATAAGACTAGTCTAAAAGGTGTTAATGACAGTTGGCAACAAAGAACAATCATTAATAGAATGAGTGTAAAGAACATACCTCAAAAGTAAAGAGGCCCCTGCTCCTCTTTCAAAAATTTTGAAAACCAGTTGAAGTAGTCTAGCATACTCTCTGCTATACATTTCTTCTTCTTAAAGCCTTAATTCTGAGACTGCAAACCACTTATGGCTTAACCTCCCAAATGGTGGTTTCTTTTTCAATCCTATTTTTATATAGCTACCTAACTGTTTAATCTTTCAAAATACTTCAGTGGGCACTGTGCATATTATGAAGTTATACGTGTTCGACTTCATGGAGTTAAATTTTTATTTTGCAGAATAGTTCAGTAAATACCAAATCCAAATGTAAATATTTCCTATACCTTTGTAATCCCCCCCCCCCCCCCCCCATCACTGAACTTCGTTGAACAAGTATTCATTTTTTAATTTGCAGATATTTACTTTGTGGTAATTACTGTATAGTACCTATTCAAGTACAATCAATTCCCATCTATCAAGACAGTAAAGTAGCATTATCTTTGTTAGATTCTTTCCTATGTGAAAGAAAAAGGTTGAAAAAGTGTTCTGTTTTTGAAGAAAAAAGATTACATAAAGCTTCTGAAAAGTATATAACTCCTTTATTTTTGGCTAGATTTGATAATTGTATTTCACCATGCTTTCCCCCAAAACCATTAAAAAATTCAAACTGTTTCCCAGGACCAGATTTCCCTAAGCCTGATAAATTTGATACTAAATTATATGTAAGAGCCCCAATTTTTGCTGCATCTCCAAATTCAAACATTATACCAGATAATAATAAAAATACTTGTGTTTTAAATATTAACCAAAGAGGAAAAAACCATCATCATGAATATCTAAAAGGATGTTCACAATTTCTAAATTTCTTTGAAATAATTAAACTTAAGAATAAGAAATGAAAAATATCCTCCCATTTGATAGAGGAAAGTGCCATATTTTTTAGAATGCCATGTTGAAAGCTATCCAATAATTACGATCCATTCTTGAAACATATCCATATGCTGCATGAGACTGACTAGAAAACACATGCTGCTCTATAAAACTTACGTAAATTTAAAATGCTAAATAATAAGAGAATTGAATTCCCCATTACATTTTATAATTCATAATTATTTAGTTAATTATTTTATTTAGTTCAAATTTAGGGATTTTTTACTTATTTTTTTCATCCTCATTTACCATATTTTATATATTTAAAAAAAAATTATCTATTGTTCAATTTTAAATATAAGTTTCTTAATAATACATTTATATGAATTTTTAAGTGCTTTATCAGTTACAAAAACAATATTTTTCTATAAAATTATTTTTAATAGTTATTTTAAATCATTTTTTCAAAATTTTCATGATGAAGTAAAAATATATTCTTTAAATGTGTCTCAAAATAATATGAATAAGAAACAGTCCAACAGCTAAAAATAGTGTTGAAAATGTATCGATTTAAACTTTTAACTAATAACATAAACAAAAAATTAAACATTTTTTTTTTTGACAAATTAAAAATTGAATGTTTTCCACTGAAATTTAATATTTTAAAATTTAAAAAGTTATATACCTAGGGTAAAATTAATATTCATTATGGTTCAGAAGTACAATATCAAACTTTGAGGAGTAAAGTTATTGTCTTAATCCGGAATTCTCATAAGATGGAAGAAGCTTTGTTTAACTTTGGACTAATTTTTTTCCACAGGGCGAAGGCCTAGTCACTCTTTTTTTAAGTATAATATTTAGCTAGAGCTGGACCTACAACAGCAATCGGCGAATGCCCTCGCAGAAACTTCCATCAACAACTTTGAGGAGATGAAAAAAATAAAATAATCTACTTCAGAACAAAGAAAAATGCATAATACATTGGAATAGTAGATAAGCAAAAAGAAGAGCAGATGCAGATTTTATAAGACCAAATTATGATGATTTTTGGAATAGAATGGTACTTACAGAGAAACTAAATCGAAATAACAAGAATTTTGAGCATATAAATGTAAACTGCATAGGCTTAATTTGTTTAGGTAATAAAAATCATAACAAGCATGCTGTATAAAATCTTATCTATTTTTAAGGTAATTATAAATAAAACAAAACTTAAAGCTAGCCATAGGTGTTATTAAAATAGCCTATATCTTATGCTCATTTTTTTCGCTTGATAATTATTTCGTGTAAACTAAAATTTGCCACATTCATTCAGAATTGAACCAATCTTTCATCCTTTTACCATTTTATTATTTGTAAATTCAGTTTTCAATAAAGAGAGTCAACATGACACTTACTCTTCGTTAAATGGTACTTCACCTGAAAAGCATAAAATCACTAAAAGATGAAATTTAATATTCTTTTTTACGAAAATACTGGATTAGCTGCAAAGATAAATTGAAATAAATTCACATAAATATAAAATAGTCTCATTTTATAATTCAGTCATTTTTTATTTAGTCAATTATTTGATTAAATATTTTTTCCTTACTGAATTTGAATTTTTCATAAATGCAGACTTATATTTTGATATTTAGAATTAAGATTATTCAAAATATAAGTTAATATATTTTGTGTTTTTAGTTTAGGTCAGTCACCTCAAGTTATCTTGCAAGCAACATTTTTTATAACCAAAGCCTATTCTTTCCAGTATTATATATATATAATATTAGTATTTATACCATCATTACATTAGATATACTAACTTAATAAAAACTATTATATACTTTCACAATATATCTTCTATTTGCTCAATTATATTATTTAGAATATAGTACTTTTATTTTTTATGGAATATAGTATTTTATTTTAGTAATATAAAACTATTAGCTTACAGTATATTAGTTTTAGGGGAATTTATATTTTTGTCCAAAGACAGAAGTGCTACATTATCACTAAAAAATAACAACTGCGTATCATAAAATTAAAAATCCTTTACTATTTATAAAGTTAAATCAAATTAATAATCAAAATTATAAAGTCGTTTACCTTCTCGTTTAATATTAGGAAATATTTCTCCAAACTCTTCTCATAATTTACTTCCTTTCACAATAAAATTTTCCCTAATAAATTTTAGTGCTAGTACAAAAGCCAAAGGCCTTATTATCTTGGACTAATCAAGATTCTTATTCAAGGAGCAAAACAATTCTTAAAAACAACAAATTAGGTAAACTAGTGTAATTACACAAATTTTAACTTAACATATCATTTTTTTAATATAACTATCTTTTAAACCCACCACCACCACCACCCACCCACCCACCCACCCACCACCCCCACCTCACCCAAACCCCACCAGCAACACCACCCACAGCCGCCACCAAGAATTTTTTTATTAATTTGTAATCTGCTTAGATTAAATTTTTTTTCTCAATTGTGTAATCTATATTGTCTTAACGAACGGATTTGTTCAAGTTCTTGTAATCGTCTAGAATTTGCAAAGTATAGTCTAGTGACCTCTCAGCTTATAGCAGTATTCGATATTTTGTGTTATTATTAGGTCAAAAATCATTTAAAATGACGTGTTTATTTAACATAAGAAAATAAAGACGTAGAAGCCACGGGCCTTCGATAGCTATTGGTTATTGTCCTAAGTTTAGTCTATAGATTATTTAATTCAAATTACTATATGAGAGTCAAAAGTAATAGATGATTGCTTAACATTACATAAGAGGATATCCTAAAAAAATTCAATCTAAACTTCCCTAACGTAAATATATCAACTCAAAATTGTTTTTTTTTTGAGTCTTCTAACATTTTCAAAATTCAAATCAAAATATTTGACCTGTGGTAGTCCATACTCATTTTCCTCAAAAAATTTCAAAGTTAGGCATTCTAGGCCAATCACTTTCAACTCACATTATTTAGTATTTTTTTGTATAGTCAGTTTTAAATTCAAATCAAATAATTATATTTAAATCCTCTTTCATCTATTTATCTTTCTTCAAGGTTTATTGTCCTGAGTCATTCTAGCCATTTCACGAAAATGAGACCATAGATACAAGCTTCTTATAGATTAATAAAAAATCTAAGCCTATAGTTCAAACCATTTCATCCCTCAAGACAAGTAGATATTATATCTTAGTCAGATAGAGAATAGGCCTACAGATAATAATAAGATAAGATGCAGTTATGTAAAGGATCTTGTAGAGGAAGTAGAGTCCTTGTTAAACGATATTAAACAACAAGCGATACAAATAAAAAAAAATTATATAATGTAATGAAGTTGACTCACTCATCTGAGGTTTCCAATAATAAAGGATTGTGTAGTCAATTCGAGTAACCAATGCTCGATATAAATCAAAATGAAGTGAATTAAATCTAAAGGGGATCAAAATGCCACCCCACCAAAAAATACTTGCTCTCATTATCAGTGACTGCTTCTTAGAGCTATTAAATTGTGTTTCTTTGAGGCCAATTGAAAATGAATCTGACTACACAACTCCTAATTATGAAATTCAGGAATGAGGAGTACAAATCATATCATTATATATGATTTATTATATTTTTATCCTTTGTTAATATTGAAATATCATCAGTTTCTCTACAAGATCTTTTACAAAAACTGCATCTTTATCTTTATTTATTATCTGTAGCCTACTCTCTATATGACTAAGATAAATATCTAATTGTGCCTTGAGGGATGAAATGGCTTAAATAGCTTATATTTTTTAAATTTAACTCTTTATCAAGAAGGCTTGTATCTCTGGGTCTGAATTTCGCGAACATGGCTAGAAGACCCAAGGGAACAAATAAACCTTAGAAGATGAAATAATGAAGGTAGTAGTAACAACAGATAAATTATTTGATTTTGCAATTTTTAAACAAGTTCTATTAGACCAAAAAAAACTAAAATTTGGAAGTGAAATGTCTAGCCTAGGAATGCCTAACACTTTGAAATTTTTTAGGTAAAAATTATATATCACCACCAAGTTAATATTTGATTTGGAAATTTTGAAAGGTTGGTACAAAAAAACAAAACAAATTTTGAGGTTGAAAATGACCTAGGCTAGGCCTAAGTTTAGATTGAATTTTTTAGAAATCACTGTAATTAAATTTAGGCAATATGATATTGCTTACCTAACTCTCATACTAAATTTTTGAAATTAAATACATAAGACTAAACGGTAGACAAAACCAATAGGCTAGGCTTTTAAAAATAGTCGATCAGAAAATTATATTTTCTTATGTTTCAAATTAAGAGTATTTAATCAACTTTGATAATAATACACAAAATATCGAAAAAGCTATAAGCTTCGGAGAGTTTAGACTATTATACTTTGCAATAATTTCTAGCACAGTATCAAGAAATTTGGCAACAAATCGTTCTTAAGACAAATAATTACCAAATGGACGATAATAATCTAAGCAGATAAATTAATTACAAAACAAAAAATCTTTAATCTATTCGTACTAAACAAATGAATTATATAAGTACGATTGTGTATCTACATTATGAGCCTTACCTGAAATTTGTTGTTTCAAAGAATTTTTTTGCTCTTTGAATAAGATCACTTGATAGTCCATAGATAACTAAGCCTCTTGGCTTTGTAACTGACTTAAAATCAGTTAGAGGTAAATTTGATTAAGTGTGAGAAGAAAGAGAATAGAATAGAAATGATTAGTAAAAATATTTGGAAAAAATGAAGAAATTTACCTCATGTGCATTATTAATTTTATATTAATTTGATTTACAAGCCACGAATAAAAGTACGGTTTTATAAAATTGATAAGGAAAAGTTGTTTAATTTTTATGAAATTCTGGTCAATTATATCGAAGGACAAAATATAAAATTCCACTAAAATAATAGACTGTATAACTACATAGTATTATATAGCTAAATTACTTTATAATGATACTAAAAACAATAATATATCCTAAAATAAAAATACTTAAATGAGCAAAATAGAAGATATATATGTGAAATACTATATAGTTTTATACTATAGTATACTACAAAAAGAAATCGCGAATGCTAAAAATTCTTAATATTATAATAATAATACTGGAAAGAATAGCTATTGTTATAAAAAAATGTGCTTGCAAGTAACTTGGGAGTGACTGAACCTATAACTAAACACATCACCAAAAATATATGTACTTATAATTATCCATGCTCTAACTCTAAATATCAAAATATAAGACTAGCCTATGGAGTAACAATTCAGTAGGAAAAAATATTTTAATCAAAATTAATTGAACAAATAGTAAACAAATCGCATCTATAAAATAGTACTTAAGATTTTATATTATATTGTCATATTTATTTGATAAAACAGAGGTTGCAAGTATTCATTTTAGTAAAAAAAAAAAATTATCTTTCATAGATAACACAAGCATTAATAGCATTGATAATTAATATATATCGTATATTCAAGGATTCATGCCTAGGGGGACAAAAAATTGATTATAAGAAAACTAATTACAAATAAAATTGAAAAAGGATGAAAAGATTAAGTTCTGATTGATTGCAAATTTAGTTACACTGAATAATTATGCAGCATAGAAAAATTGAGCATAAATATAGCCTATTTATAAAGTAAACAGCCTATGGCCTAGCTTAAGATTTTGTTTTTTTATAATTAACTGAAAAAATAGATAAATTTTTACGAGTTATTTATTTTTATAATATAACTTCAGCACAATTATAAGGTAATGATAACTAGAAAAAACAACTAGAAATCTACCATTGTATATTTTCATTAGTATTCCTTCAAAGACCCAGTCAGAATATTCAAATTTCAGGATGATTGGGGCTTTGAAAAGATTAGATCTGCTGTAGTTTATTGTATATGCTATCATGGTATTTAGTTAGTTCTAAAATAATATAATTCTTGTTTCATCTGTCATCTAAAGTTGTTTGGAGTTTCACTAGGAGCACTTCGCCGTTGCGTTGTAATCCAGCGGCTAGCCTAATATATATAAAAAAGAGAAACAAGCTTCGCTCTCGTGAGACAAAAATTAGTCCAAAGGTTATAACAGCTTTTCAATCTCATTTGAAATTTTCTTGTGGAGCCATTATATATTCTAATATTCTTATATTATAATTTACTTGAACCAATAGAGAGATATGAAATTTTTCTAGGATATAAACTCTTCTTAAATTTTAAATATTAAATTTCAGATAACTAATACATTATAACATTAATAATTAAAGATGTTAAAAATCTAAAAATTTTATATTCCAAAATCTAAATTTAATGCTCATTCTTTACTGTGCTTTATCAGGTTATTTTGTTGAAATTTTAAAAAATATTCTAGTTTTACTCTCTTGCATCGAAACGTCACCTATTTAATGAACTAAAAAATATTCTTTAATAGAAAAACTTTCAAACTTCTGGAAAATGTTCAATTTTATTAAAATTTATTCATATAAATTTTACTTAAATTGAAAAAAGAATCAATTTTATTTTTTTAAAATTAATTACATAAAAATTTGTTAATGACCATGAAAAAAAAGAGAAAAAAAAAATCCTTAAATTGAACTAATAAAAAAAATTAAACTAAATATCTAGAATTAATATAAAATACTTAAGTGCACTTCAATTCTAGGGTAGGCTTAGCATTTTAAAATTACACAGTAATATTATAAGACAGACATTGTTTGCAGTACAGTCTCAATCAGCATTATGTATTATTTCTCAGGAATGGAAGTTAAATATTGGATAGCTTGTCAACATGGCATCTAAAAATTTGCGCATTTTCTCTATCAAATGGTAGAGGTTTCATTCTTATGCTTAGTTTTAATTTAATTAATCAAAGGAAATTAGGAAATTGGAACCAAAAAGATATTTTTTTTTGTTTTATTTCCTCTTTGATGTTAATATTAAAACACAAGTATTTTTTATTATTTCTGGCTATAATGTTTGAATTTGGAGATGCAGCAAAAATTGGGGCTCTTAACATATAATTAGTATCAGATTTATCAGCTTAAAGGAAACTGTCCTGAAACAGTTTGAATTTTTAATGTTGGGAAAGCATCGTGAACCATACATTATCAAATATAGCAAAATAAGAGTTATATAAATTTAACAACTTTAGGTAATCTTTTTTTCTTCAAAAAACACGTAGCACTTTTTCAACCTTTCTTTCAAATGAAAAATCTAACCAAAAAATAATGTACTTTACTGTATGATAGAATGGAATTGATTGTACTGATACAGTACATATCAGTAATGACCACAAAGTACTTATCAAATTAAAAATTTAATTCTGTAGTTAATGTAATACTCAAAAAAAAAAAACCATGATTTCAAAGTAGAATATGTTTAATTTGGATTTGGTATTTACTAAACTATTCTGCACAATAACAAATCTTACTCCATTATTCATATGGAAACTAATGTCAATTAACCCAAGATAATTTGTGTTCCACTGAAGTACTGAAAATTTAACAGTGAGGGAAGGGGATTCAAAATATGGATTTAAAATGACATCACACCACATTGGAATGTAAGAACAAATAGGTATGCGTCTCAAGCAATAAGCTAGAAATGAGAGAAAATGTAAGCTAGAGTATGGTAGGACTTACTTCTCAACTGTTTTTTCAAAATTTTAGAAGAGGGAGGCGGCCTCTTTTACTTCTAAGAATGTTCTTTAAACTCATTCATAATTCAATGATGTGTCTTTGTTGCACTGTCAACTAACACCCTCCTGCACTATCTAATTTATTTAATTCATCATCTACTATACAATTCCATTCTCAAAATTCACTCATTTCCACCTTCTACATTTACTAGAAGCTAACATGAGATTTTGACCCCTAATGAGAAATATTTATTATTAAAGTATATATGGGTTATGAAATACATATCGTAGCCAATAATGATTGCAAGATCTCTTTACATTTAACTTATAGTTCAGACACAAATTATATTCTGTGCAAATTATCAGCATCAAAATTGGTTTAGCAAAAAAGGATATCTTGTATTTGCATATCCAATATTTAAAGGATTCTCCTTATCTTCACCAAATCAATTTTTTTTCATTTCACTAACTGGGGAATATTGGTTTATTTTAATTACTCTAGTATGTCTCTTCGGATGAATTTACGTTTAACATTAAAAGTTTAAACTAGCATATTGAAAAGAAAAAAACTCTATAAAACATTGTAAACAATAAAATAATTTTATATTTTAATTGTTAATACATTTTTAACATAATTTTTTTTTTAGTTTTTTTTTAATTATATATGAGTTTTGATAAGAAAAAAATTAGTAATTTCAAAAGTTAGAACAAAAAAAACTTTAACTATTTTAAGTTCTTAACTGTTAATTAAATTTAAATAATATTAAACACATTATAATTGTATAAGTCCTGAATCAAAATAGGCCAAAATTTGAAAATAAAATAATTTTTTTTGAAGTATAAACTATTTAGTAACTCGTTTAATAATATATCATGATCTTATTAAATATCAAATTAATGGTTACGCAACAAGCTATTCGGACAAAAGGAAACTATGCAAAAAAATGTTTTTAAATAAAAAATAAAATGTAGGTAGATAGGAAGACCTAAGAAAAAATGAATAAATCGTTTTTGTATTACAATTACAGAAGTAGTGTTACTCTACCTATCTTTCGTAGAAAAAAAAAATCTTAAGCAAAATAAAAACAAAAATAAATCGTAGACAAAATTTTCAACTAACGTTGTCTGTCCTAAGTCTAAAGGCCTAAAGGGAAAAATTTTTTTTGTGAAAAATCTTTTGACAAAATAAAATCGTTGACTAAAAAAAAAAGAACCTTCGTAAAATTTGAATATACTCTTAAAACGAAGAAATAATCACATCCGACTCGAATTTATGGAAAAAAATATTAAATTCCAAAAAAAAAATATTTCGAAAATATTTTGACAAAATATCAAATCGTTGACAAATATAATTGTCCGAAAGCAAATATTTGCGAAACTTCTTTTTATTTCTTTTTTAGATAATGTTGATCGTTTAAATAAAGTGGGCAATTTCGTCTGCAAAACATAACCTATTAAAAACATTTATGCCAAAAATACTTTTTTTAGATGAAAAAAATAAAATACGACTAAAAATTTGACTATTAAATTGAAAAATTTTATAACTTTAAAAAAAAATTAATTCTAGACAAAACTGTCAATCTAATTATAAGAAGCAAGCCAAACCTTGTGATGAAATAATAAAAAATATTGCAAAAGTTTTTGACAAATAAAAATATGGAAATTGTGTTCGCAATCGATATAAAAATTAAATCTAAGAAAATTGGTTTCGACAAAAATATGCGACTTATTTGAAAACAATCAAATTTTGAAGAAAAAAATGGTATTCAAGATCTTAAGAATAATTTTAAACAAAATACAAATATAAATTATAGGTTACATGAGTTTCGTACCAAACTTAATTTGTAAACGAATCGCAAAATATTTAAGAAACAATTTTATTCTATGTTATTTTACGGCAGATTCCAATTTCATCAAGCACGATCAATCATGTTAATTAACGCCTTGCTATCCTGGCAAGTCTCCATTAATAAAAAACCCCTAGCCAAAGGTACTGTTTGAGTAACGAAATTTGAAAAAGCTTTCAAAAAAAAATATTAAAAAAGAATTATAGAACCATACCTCATAAAATATAGAATCTCAGAATTACTAAATTTAATGACTTTATAAAAAAACCAATGTATTAAAACAATTTCATTCCATATTAAATATAAATAATATAAAATTAATAATAATATAATAATATATTATATCTCACTCACATAATTAATATATCCTCAATATCTCATAAGAATATATAATAATAATAATCAATAAATAAATATAATAATAAAATAATAATAATAATTTGGGGCCGGAGACTTGAATTTGGTCTTGAGATGATGGAGCAAAGCAAGATGCCCCCTATGTATTTCACCCGAGCGGGTTTCCGTCATGAATACCTATAATCACTCTTTCCTCTCTAGATCATAATCTTTCTTAATATATATACATCTAATCCACCTTCACATTCATCTTCTCTGATAGTGTGTGATCGTTCTCACTAGTATTCACCCTCATCCTACTCCTAATAATCCTTAGGGACAAGGAAGATAGGTCTACAGGTCTATACAAACCTCCGTCCGACGCAGCTGCATTACTCGACTCCTTCCTCAAAACCTTCACAACAATCACCAATAACACTATATGTCACACTCTTCGATAATTCTTTCTGCTACCTCTCAACTCTCTTATACCTCAATATATATAACCACACTTTAATAATGCCTAAGCAACTCGACATTAGAGAACCAGTAACAAATATTCCAGTAGTCCGAAAATACAAAAGACATTACTCCAAATCCAATGCACACCTACCAACTAGTACTATCACAAAATAAATGCTTCTCTTAATTATAAATAAAATGAGAAATAAGTTTTTATAATATGATTGATATTTATTTTGATATAATATTTTGAATCATGCTATCACACAAATTCCACTGCTTCAGTTTAAAAAAAAAACTTAATCTTCAATTTTGGTTAATGAATTTTTTACTGGTAATCTCAAGCTATATATAATATACAAAATATACAACATCAAAGGCAAAAATAATTGTTTATGGAAAATCAGAGATTACAAATATAAAATGGAACAAAGGATAAGATGTTCAATTTCATGAATGATTGCAAAAATTTTTAGTTACCTGATAAATTATTGCAGCAGAAAAAATAGCATAAATCAGCCACACATATTATATAAAGAAGAACGCCTATGACATAAGCTTCACAAATTTGTTTTTATAAATAACTAAAAATAGATAGAAAAATACATTATTATTATTTCTTTATAATATATATACAGTTGAAGAAATAAAGAATGAAGAATATTATAACTAAGAAAAACAACCAATCTACCTTGTAATTTCATTAGTTATTCTTTAAAGATTCATACATCATTTTGTATTGTCTCATGCATAGCTGAAGAGAAAATCTGCTGTAAGTTTTTGCTTTATTAAACATCATATATTCTATATTCTAAATATTCTATATATTTTTTCATCTTCACCCTAATTGTTTTGGGAATTTCAGCCCTAGGGCCCTTCGCTTCTGTTGAGCTAAATGCAACAACAATATATCAAAAAAGAGGAAATTCTCCGAACTTGAAGACTCAATTCTCAACCCAAAAAGGGTGTTCTCTCTTCTCATGAATTATTTCTTGTTCCTTTTCCAATACTCAATATTTTATAATATATTTGTAATCTGAACCAATAATGAGATATGGAAATTTTACAAAATTAAAACCCTATCTTAAAATTTCTAAAATTAAAAATTTCAGATAAACATTAAATACATTATAAAATAAATAATTAAGATTTAGTAGCTATATGTTTAAATAACATTTTCCAAAATCTAATTATATGTCCATTTTTATGATTGCTCTTATCAGCTATATTTTGTGAAATTAAAACGAATCATTAGTTGTACTTCTTGCACTCAAAATCTTGAAAAGTATTTAAAATTAACTAAAAAATATTTTATAGAAAAACTTTGTTTTGTACAAATCCTTCATTTTTTGGTGTTTTCCGCCATTACCAATATTTTAACGTACACCCGATCCGTCTTCCGAGTATCCCCAGGACGCGTACAGGTTGGAATAGCTAGATCTAGACCTGGGGATAAATAAAATTTGTCAAGGATACTGATTATTATTATTTTATTATATATTACTTTATTAATTATTATTATTATCTATTATTATTATATTATTATTATCTTATTATATTATTATTATTATTATATTATATTATATTATTAATTATTATTATTTATAGTTTTTTAAGCATGAAGCGTGTAAGCTGGGGAGAGAGAGAGAGAGATATTCGCGGGTTTTTATATATGCTCCAAATATCATTTTTATTAACTCGATCGACAATAACGCATTACAAAATCGAGCAAAACTATTAAAAATTTTGCGAGCGATATCATTTTGATTTTTAAACTTTGAAAACCGTAGAACTTTTATATAGCATATTCCGTTCATAATTAAAAATATATTGATCCTATTAAATGGGCCAATCTGAATCCTACAGCGATTTCTCAAAAAGTAAAAGAGATATATTCGCTTTCCCAAACTTGGAATATGTTCTAAGTATGTGTTAAGCTCAGAATACGACGAGTTTTCAAGTCGTTAGATTGTATAAGGGAGGACCTACCCGCAGACCGAACGCAAAATATGCGTTTACCCTTGTGCCAGGCTCCGAGCGACGCGGATATGATTAGGCCTAAAGGTTCCCATTCGGTATGTGATACTAATTGTCGTAACAGAGATTTACTACCCCTGCGTACTCCCGTCCCCTTAAAAAATTAATTTCATAGATGTTTAATTTGGATAGTGATATAGAAGAAGAAGGTTGGACCGTAAATTCGTTCGTAGACAGATTAGTACCCTGCGTCATAAGTTAAAAGGCGAGAAACAGCCAACCTAAAAATTAATAATCGTAGATTAAACATGGGAGGCTGGCAGAGAGAGACGACGACAGTCGAAGACAATGGTTGCGATTGGCGAAGAGTCAGAGGCCCCGGAAGGACCCCTCCTGGAAAAAGAAAGAAATAGCATGGAATGCTAAAACAGAGGAAGAAGAAAGGAAAAGGGAGAAGAAGATGAGGAAGGGAGGAGATAACTAAGGTCAGAGGAGTCGGTACCGGCACGGTGCTGGAGCAGTTCGTACTGATTAATCAACATTCGATATAACAACAATTTGCTTCCTTAATATAGTTATCATTCCTTAATCTCGATATATGGTTTCAAACCAGAAAAATAAAAAATAATAAAATAAATAAATAAAAATTCTTATTTCTTTTCTTTAAAACTTACAAATTTTACGTTTTTACATTACCTAAAGCAGGCAGTAAATCACTAAATCAAACAGCCCTCCTCACCCATCCGTGATCTATATCTATTGATCTAATTATCTATTAATCAAGTCAATTTTTATTAAAATTGTCATTTTTACATACCATAATCTTAAAATCAAAATTACATCTATTATCTATTATCCAGTATCTATTATCTATTATCTATTGACACATCAGTAAATAAATTTTGCGTCAACTTAGGTTTTTGCACCTTAAATCAAATCAAAATCAAACACCCAACCATACACTCCTGATTGTAAGGGTTTGCTATGAGTAAGATTTTGCCTTAAAGATAAGTTTATTTTTTAAGTAAAATTTTGTATTTTGCATACCCTAAATCAGTAATAAACTATACATCAACCACCATCATGCCCATCCTTATCTATTGATCTATCTGATATCAAGTCACATTTGGGGGATATCATTTTGATAAGCATAACATAAAAAACAAATTCTTTATACAATATACAAATATAATAGCTACGTTAACTATTATTTTCATCATTAATAAAGATTTGTTTTGCTTTTCTAATATGAATATTATACACAACGACAAACCTGACACACACCTTAAACTTTTAAAACTGTTTAACAGTTAACAAAGTTCCACACTTATAACATGTAAATTAACTAAACATAGATTACCAAAGAGACTTAAAACCTATTCACCTTTGTTAAGCCACGTATCTCTATTAATAACTAAGTTGTTAATTATATCTAACATGTTAAATATTTAATAAAAATTTATCACAAAACCCATTCGTATAATTATACCATTAATGATACCAACAATATAACATCATAACGATAATAAAGAATATTCCATAATAAAAAGCTAAACATATCAAGTTTAAAATTTTCAGGAATTTTTATTACAAAGACAAAACATAACACAATATAGCACACGAATAACTGTTACCATTAAACTAAATTCCACACTACACCCAGTAAAGTAATACATATCATGCAAAACGTAACCATATTCATACTTTTTCAAGCATATCTCTAACATATACATGTTAATTTTACACACTTAACACCAGTAAAGTAACATTTAGCAAAAATGTATTATAACCTTTGGCCGATTATCATACCAGAACAATTCATACTACGGGTGCCTAAATATCATATCATACAAATATAACAAAATTTATCATAAACCTTACTAAATATCATAATCCCCAGCAAATATTTCAAATCTTAAAAATATATCAGAATAACATAAAAATAAACAAGTTTTATGCCAAACATGACTACCAATCCTAATATACTTGGAAATAAAAGAAATACTCATCTAAAAGTTCCTTTCTTTTACCGAATTTAAAAATCCATCAGTAAATCAGAAATCAAACCCAACGTCTCCCGCCCCTACTATCACCCTTCCAGACCTTTTATCTATTGATCTAAATGATCAGCTCATCATATCGTGTATCATTTCGGATAAACTAGTCAAAAAATAAGTTTCTTTAATCATACTTAACCAACTAAATTATATGGCTAATACATTTTTTTCGCATTATAAAGCTCAAAATAGCATTAACCCAAAACTAAGAATATAATGGGACAATGACAAAACTACACAAACACTTACCAGAATAAACTACTAACATTAACAAAGTCTCCATTACTTAGAAAACAGTACATACCTAGAATTCGTGACTAAACGTACACTATTTTCACACTTTAACAAGCATTATCTCATAACATATAAATTTTAATTTACATTAACAATATTGATTAAATGTCAATATTGAGTAATCATTTCGTTAAAATAGCACAAAAAAATGATTTCTATTATATAATCAGCGAATAATATGCTAACATAACAATGTTTTCCACATTAATAAAGTAATAGGATCATATGAACTAAGAAAATAATTGTACAAAGACAAACCTAACACAACTTTACGCATCTAATAACTGTTAACATAACAAATTCAATCCTAACTTAACATAATAACATTAACAAAAAAAAGATAACTTATTCATCCACTTTTTCCAAGCAATAATCTTAATCATATTAATTTATTTTACATTGCATGTTTAATTAAAACAAATTTATCATAACCTTGTCTAATTTCATACTGACCAAACTGCCTTAAATAAACAAAGTTTTATCCAAACATAACATACAAATAAGTTTTGAATAAAAATATCATATAAATGTAATAGGTTATGATTTTAAAACTAAATCATAAAATCAGTAAATCAAACCAATCACCCCTCCACCATCACACCATAGACGCTTCTGATTATTGATCATTAGGTTATTCATATTTTCGAGTATATTTCGGTAACATAACACAAAAAATAAGTTTCTTTATATACTTATGATCGAATAAAACAACACGTACAAAGAGTTCTCATTAATAAAGCTAACCTAACCTAACTGAACTACGAATATAATGTAAACACACAAAACTACAACCATCACTAGAATAAATACTAACGATTAACCCAAAACTTCGTCACTTAACAACAGTAAAGTACCACCTAACACTTCGTACAAAAGAACCTATTCACTTATTCAGCATATCTCTAAAATATAATGTTAAATTTTACTTAAATCGTAACATAACACAAATAATATTTTATGCCATAATCCCTGTCTAAATCATTCCAATGACAACGAAAGGTATATAATGCTAACGTACAAAATATTTTCATCAATTGACTGCTATTAACTAAAATTCATTAACCTCGTCTTAAATATTAATAAATCCAAACGAATATTTGGACAAACATAACAAGGATTAACTCTATAATAACCATTCCAACACAAACCAACATCCCCTATCCTGACCATACACCCATAAAACATTAATCTGCTTGATCCTAAAACTATCACACTTACAAGGTAACATCATGGTTACTAGATTTCTAAATCAAGTTAAATCAGTCACTCCACACAACAATAAACACATACATACCACCCATCCGCTTGATCTAATGAACTTAATTGATTCAAGTCTAATTTTTCCAGTATCATTTTGGCTAAACAAACAAAATAATTCTTTTAGTTATACTGACTACGATATATGCTTACGAACAAGTCTTTAGATCAATAAATCTAGCATTTCATAACTGAATCTAAGCAATTTACATGGCAATCATACATGCCTCGTGTTATGAATTAATTCGTCTATACAATCTTGTAAATTATTTACTTATCAAGGTAATAGTAGCTAATAAGTATACAATATCATTTTCCCACTTTCCGATAATCAGCAACAGGTTAAAGGACTTATTATCTAACAAAAATCCCTTAACAAAATGACCAATTTATCAAAGAACCAGCATCTTGAACTATGAAGTTACACTATCTTCATCAAAGTGTACTCGTTCTCATATAAATATTTGAACTATTGATAAACTAGAACTTAGCAAAATTCTTAAGGCAAACCTAGATATTATGACACAAAAAACTTAACATCACTCATTTTCTAACAAATCATCTCTAGATTAACACAGTAATATCTTACAAAACTCATCATTCTCTACCAAATCAGTCTATAGCACTTCATGTAATAATTAACATAACATACTAAATACAATAACACCACTCATCATCAAACACAAATTCATAGCAACACATCCACTACGAGGAGAAAACCCAATGGGATCGCCCCTTGAAAGTGTGAATCCTGAGAGGGATTCCCGAATGGGTGTAAGCGGGGTTTTGAGCCTCAGTAATGTCGGAACAGAAAATTTTTGGAAATGGAGCCGCTTACACCCCCTCTGGGTGATCCCCCTCCAGATCACCACCTTTCAAGACGCATCGATTGGTTTTCTCTCGTAGTTATGATTTGTATCTGGTTTAATGAAACTGTTATATCGTAAGAATAGTATTTATTGTTAAATATTACTATGACAGTGTGTATTAAACTGATATTTGTTAGGACGAAAATGGATTTTTAAGATGATTACTGTGTTAACGACTGATGATCGTTAGAAACGTGAGTCATAGGTTTAAGTTTTATTGTTCATAATATATTTGCCCAAGAATTATTGCTAATGATCTAGTTTATCATATTTCAATTGACTGTTATCTCGGTACGAGTGACACTTTGATAAATAAGTATCAATTCATAGTTCAGATGCTGGTATTAAGATTGTCACTACTGCTAATGAGAATTTTGTTAAAATAATACGTTATTTCCTCGGTTGATGAGATATGCAGGGAAAAGTGGGATTAGTGCTGATATGTATGACCTGTTAGCTTACTTTATCTTTGCATAAGTAGGGAATTTTAGATCTTTAGCGATTATTCATACACGGGTATGATTAGTGGATTTGTAATTATATTCTTGTACATTAATCATATCTAGCTTATTGATGCTAAAATTTGTTGCTGTAAGCATATATTCGTATTCAAGTAGTATAAAGACTTATTTCTATGTTATTTAATACCAAAAATTGATACTCGAATATGACTTGAATCAAGAGTTCAATAGATCATAGCGCGGAGTGGTAGGACTGTTTGGATGGAATTGCTTTTTTTAACATGATTACTAATTTAAATTAGTTTAAACATATTACGCTTTACTTGTATATTTTATTCAAAAATTTTTTATTATTAATGATAACAATTTTATTTATTTTTATGTTATGTTTGAGTTAAACACTTTTTAGTTTGCAATTCTCATTGGTCTGTATGATATTTAGAGTAGATTACGATGAAACTATGCACCTGAAGAAAATAATCAGTTATGTAAAAAAGTTTAAGTGTAGCAGAATGTCCAATAACTTAGAAGATGTTTAGAGGATTAGCAAATATTTTTGTTAAATATTACCGATACTCGAAATGAGGTTAACGATAATGTTAGAGATATGCTTGAAAAAATAGTGAATCGTTACGTTTTGTACGACATTGTTATGTACTTTACGTTGTATAGCGGAAGTTTTTAATGTTAGAAGTTTATTCGTAGCTATGATCTTGTTAGGTTTGTCAGATTGTACAATATATTCTCTACCGTTAGTCATGTACTATCCCCGGCCTTATTCTGTTTATTGTTAAAGGTAGACTAGACTCCTCCTCTCTGTATTGTCTTATAGTATATCAGCTATATATAAAACTATTTGATGTTATTTTTTCCAAAGAGCATCGAAAATAGACAGAATCAAATAGGTGAGTTGCTCAAAATAATAGTTGAGGCTTCAGGTTTATGGTTTATTTACTGCCTTTAAAAATCAGTAAACTATACAATTTTTACATATATTATTTAAAACTTATATTTTTTATGTTATGTTTGGATAAAATTGTTATGTTTACAGTTATTCAATTTGTTCTGTTGATAATTACAATGTTTGAATTAAATTTTGTTACAATCATTACGTGTTTCAATGAAAATTAATTTAATATGTAAGAGAATAGATTGGAAAGAATTATCAGAAGAAGGATTTAATGAAATGTAGTGACTTTATAGTATTAGAGTGAAACTATGTTATCTCTGTAAAATTAGTATATTTTATATGAATTTTGGTTTACATTATTTCTAACTTCATATGATGCTATTTTAGCTTATTAATGTGTTACATATGTATATTTAGCATATATTCCTGGTTAGTATATAAAGAACTCATTTAGTGCTATGTATCGAAATGATATCGAAAATCGACGTAAATCAATAGTTTTAATGTAAATAATTAACATGATATGTTAGAATATGGTTTGAAAATAGTGAAAATAGTTAACGTTATTAGTAGATGATCTGTTAGGTACTTACTGGTTGTTAATATGGAAACTGTTAATAGTTAGATATTATTCTGGATTATGTATTGTCATTGCTCACTATATTCTTAGTTCTCAGATGATACTATGTTATCTTTATTAAATGCGAATGTACTTTAGCCATTAATTCGGTTGATTATAAAATATAAACTTATTTTCATACATTTTATCGAAATTATACTCGATATGTGACCTGATCATTAGATCAATAGACGCAAAAGGGTCAATGACGGAGTGAATAGGGGGGCGGGAGGACGTGGTTTGAAATTATAGTCGAATTTACTGGATTTACTCTTTAAATTCGTTAAACTATTACACATTATACTATGATATTTTATTCAAGAACTTATTTTTTATGTTATGTTTTGGAGAAAACTTTGTTATTTATTACGTTTGCTTAACGCGTGCCTTTGCATTATTGCAAATTATTTGTTGATTATGAATATTTAGTAGTTAATGATAAATTTGAAATTACTATGATAATGGGTTAGAAACTTTGTTAACGTTAATATATTAGTTTGTCTGTATGATAATCGACAAGTTATGATACATTTTTGCTAAAATGTACGTGCAGTGTAAGATTAACTAATATGTAGAATAGTTGAACAAAGGATGATAGTTACGTTTTGCATGAATGTTAGTTACTTTATTTTTTAGTGTAACATTTTTAATGTTATAACGAATTTGTTTGTGAAGTGTTAGTTTTTTCTTGTACATTAATTTTCTTTTAGTTCATTCAGCCACGCTTCTTTTATTGAATGTGGACAACTTTATTACGTTAGATTATATTCGTGATCAAGGATATATAACATTAACCAATTGTATCAAATTTTAAGTTAATATTACCATGTTATATAATTAACATTATTATGTTAGAGAATATACTTACAAATTGAATATGTTACGTCTCTTCTATCTATGTTAGTCTACTTTAACTTTTGTTAAAGTGTCAACTTTTTTAACCGTTAAGTCTTATTCATGTTTGGCTGGGTAGTTTTCCGGTTTGTAATATATTCATATTCAATATGGGCTATAGTTTTTAATGTGAATTTGGTACGTTAGAATAATATTCGTATGCTAGGTATATAATCTGACAAGTTTAATGATTACATTGCTAAATGTTACCTGGGGCAGCTGTAAGCATTAATGTTATATGTTAAGATATGATTGAAAATATAATAGGTACCTTTTGCTTGCAAGTATTACTTTCGGGTATTATTGTGTGAAATTTTTAATGTTAACAGTTATTCATGCGTAAGTCATTGAGGGTGTTTGCTATTTACATTATTTTAATTTTATGTTACGCTATGTTAGCTTTATTGAATGTGGAACTCTTATTACATAGAATAATTTCGTATCAGATGATAATACCAATGTTGTGATAAATTTTAATGTTAATATACCATGTATATAAATAAGATTCATATATTAGAGGTCATATTTCTTGACAATGGTGTATTACGTCTTATGTGTGCTATGTTAGTACTTTCTGTTGTTAGTGTGGAACTTTATACATTACAGTTTATCATGTTAACGTGATTCAGGAGCTTGGATTTAAATCCCGTCATGCAACTAAGTAATTGTTCATTAATGAAACCATTCATTAACGAAAAGATGCGTAAAAAACGTCTCTCATTTTGCAAAAAATACAGACATTGGACTGTTGAAGACTGGAAGAAAGTCTTATTTAGCGATGAATCAACATTTTTGACCTTCAGAAGTTGCCCAAAAAGGGTTCGGAGGCCTATTGGCTCAAATAGGGTGGACCCTAAATACACGATTAAGACAATGAAACACCCTCCCAGTGTGATGATTTGGGGTTGTTTCGGTTACTATGGGCGTGGAACCCTATATTTTCTTCCTAAGAACACAACTATGAATGGTTCACGGTATCTAGCAATGCTAAAGGATAAACTTCCAATGGCAATGGAGATTCTACAAACAGACACATTCATGCACGATAGTGCACTATGTCACAATGCCAAATCGGTAGCAAAATCTCTTGCAAACAAGAAATATGATGTGTTCGATTGGTTTGGAATAGACCCGATCTCAATCCGATTGAAAATTTGGTGACACATCTAAAAAATAATGGTTTAATTCTTGACAGTCCCGGCTCACTCGATAAATTACAAGATGTCATCAGAATGGCTTGATGCACTGAAATAACTCTGTAACTTTGCCAAAAGATGATTAAATCAATGCCAAAACGCCTACAAATCGTCATCAAAATCCAAAGGACGCATAATATAACAAACATT